>PVKE010007472.1:0-50579 GCA_004027555.1 Craseonycteris thonglongyai
CAGGGGATTAAGGGCCAAAGCCTGAGGAATGAGCACCTGCGCCTAGGAAGGAACGGCTCGGAGGGAAAACGAGCAGCGTGAGAGAGGCGGGAGTGGAGTCAGGATGCGCAGGCGCAGACCCAGAAAGGCGAGATTTGAATGCTCAGTCGCCCAGGTAACCCAGTTTGGGCCCCTCTTTAGAATAAAACCAGCCAACCTCAAAGAAATTGTGCCCTGGGTAAATAAAAATGTCAATCCAAATAAAACCGAAATCACGAGTTTCTGTTTGATTGCAATTTGTGTTCCCGCCAGCGTCGCTGCAGGTGTGGGAGCGCCGGTGAGAATGGGAACCGCCTGCCCGCCTGTCGGGACAAGCCCTGCCTTTCTCTTCTGTCTCGGCTGGGTTCTGGCGGGCCTGTGGCCGGGGCTCATTTTGTTGCTCAGAGCCGTCCCCTTCCTCTCCTGAGCTCCGTTCTCCCTTCCCTTCCACCTCTTTCTTTATTCATTCAACAGATATTTATTATTGGGGATAAAGCTCTGTGCCAAGGAACTCAACTGAGGCCCTCAAGCCCAGCAGGGCCTACAAGTCACCCACTGGGGAGGGGCAGCCGTGCCTGGGTCCTCCCAGCCGCGTCTGTGGAGTTGCTCCTCGGAAGCAGCTCTGCTCAGACCAGGCTGGAAGGCTCTGAAGCCCACGTCTGGGTGTTTCCCCCAAAAAGCCCTAAAAATATAGCATCTGGGCAGCCTTCCAGCTGGCCTCCCTGGGACCTCCATTCATCCTGCATGTGCCACCAAACTTGTCCACACACATGCGCTCACACACACACGCCCGCACGCACGATGTGGTGACACCAGGACCACCATCACCATTGTCCATCCTCAGAGAGGCAGACCCTTACACTAAGCCCTGCCTCCACGGAAGGCCCCAGGCACTGTTCCAACATTCGCTGCCACTTGGAGTTTTACTCTGGAAGGGGAAAATAGACAAACATATTGTCACCTTACCACATCCTGTGCATTTGTGAGATAGTAAAGATATGACTATATTATCAATAAAATAAGTATGAAGGTATTATCTTTTACTTAGGTAAGATATAGAGTATGTGACAAGATAACAGTCAAGACAGGAAAGGCATTAGGCAGTCACAGAGGTGAGATGGTGGCAGCGGAACAGGAAGGAGGCCGTGCGGCTGGAGGAGTGGGGGGTGGTGGGCTTGGGAGGAGAGGAGGCTGACAAGGTGACAGGCAGAGGGTGTGCAGATGACTGAAAAGCCACTGGAGGTCTGAGCAGAAGAATGTCCCCCTGGCTGTGTGTGAAAAGCACTGTGCAGGTGACCAGCTAGGAGGCTGGTGGCATCCTCAGGAGGTGACAGAGTTGTAGACCAGGGTGGCAGCTGGAGGGGTAGTGGGAAGAGGTTGGACTCTAGGTACAATGAAGGCAGAGCTGACATGATACACTGACAGATGTGTCATAAGAGAAGGATTTTAGAGAAGGGAGCCCTGCTGATACACTTGCTCATACGGCTCTCAGGCTAGTCTACCTCTCTAAGTCTCATGTTTCTCATCTGGAAAATAGAGCAGTTGGATAGATAACCTCCCACATCACTTTTGACTTGAAAACTCACTACTTCAGCTTGGGTTACTGGTGGCTGGGGAGGGTCAAGGAAGTCTTTGAGGACATGGGATGGAACTTGTGTTTAAGAAACAGGGGCTGAGACTAGACACAATTGACAGAGAGAGGGAGGGAGACGCATGTTCCAGGCAGAGGGAATGGCGGGAGTACTGGCTGCAAGGCAGGATTGTGAGGCTTTTGAGTGACACCCGAGGCACAGAGGGCAGACACCGTGGCTGGGGCCCAGGGCCTCGGGAGGAAGGTGACAGGAGCTGTGAGGATGGGCACACTACACCCTGTGGAATGAACCAGCAGGTTCCGGGCTTGAGCATTTTTTGCAAACAGTGGAGCGCTCGATTTTGAGCCATTTTCAGATGGACATGCTTAGGCAGGAAGGAGCGAGGCTTGGCTCCTGTCCGGGGAGAGTTAACCTCCTGGCCCGGCATTGCATAACCGCAGTCTGCTGAGCGCAAGGAGGCTCTTCTGTGTGGCAGCCAGAGTGGCAAGCCTGGTGGCTCCGGACTCTGGCACCGACCCGCAGCGGAACAAACAGCTCTCCCTTCCTAGATAATGGCCCTCATTGAGCATTGTGTCCGTGGCCAGCACCCAGCACAGGGCAGCTCAGCCTGGGTAAGTTTCCTCTCTTGGCTGCTTAGCAAAATATTTACACTACGCCTTTCTAGTAAGATGGTTACTAGGAGCCAGCAGCCAAAGGGAGCTGGAGAAAAGCACCCCACTATGACCCTGCTCCAGCTCGTGTAAATGCTGCCGCACGCCCAGTGCATGAACCTGGGCTGGTCACTGCCCTAGGGGGCTCTTCTGTAAACAATGCATCGAGCTACAAGATATATGAGGGTCTGTCTGCCTCCAAAGTCATTGGTGTCCTCTCTAGGTGGAGAATGAGCTTTGTCTTTTAGGTTGTGTGGGGGTAGCATTTGGCTGGTCTTTAATATCTCTCTGAAGGCCTCTTTCTCAGGAAGATGTGTATGTGGTTTGGCGAGAGCTGAAGATAAGAACTCTGAACCTAACTTAGGTGGATCCCTCCTACTACTCCATTGCCATCCGAACAATACTGTCCCTCTCTGCGAGTCTTTCAGTGGGGAGGAGGTCACCCCAGAGGGCACTGTACTTTAGGAGGTGTCTGGACCAGCTGAAGGGGACATCCCACCATGTTGTCAGAGGAACATTTGAAGAAACTGGGAAGGAGAAGGATGTCCTCAGCCATCACAAGGGTTGTCCTGGACGGGAGGGGGCACAGATGTGTCCTCAGGACAGAATGAAAACCAGTGAGTAAAAATCACATGGCTCATCCTTAGGAAGACAGTGCACACAATAGGCCCACAAACTTTTCCAACCCAAAACACACATACTCTTTGACCCTGGTCGCACTTCTGGTAATCTGGCCTATATAGAACAATAGCACCAACTCTATAAAGCTGTGTGTACAAAGGATATTTGCTACAGAATTCTAGGTGGCAAAAAGAGAGAGAGAGAGAGAGAAAAGAAAAAGAAGGAAGGAAGGAAGGAAGGAAGGAAGGAAGGAAGGAAGGAAGGAAGGAAGGAAGGAAAGAGAAAGAAAACTTAACACTAGGGGAAGTTCCAAAGTGAGACTGCCAGGGTTCAGATCTGGATCCCACCACTTACAAACTGTGTTTCTCTAGCCTCTCTGACCACCAGTCTTTTCTTCAGTAAAGTAGAGATTATAATAGTGCCTATCATGTAGGCTTGATGCATGTGAGGTACTCATTGTATTCTAACCACTCAGAAAATGTTGGCCTTTGACCTAGAAAGATTATCCATGAGAAATGTACATAAGGTGATTCCATTTTTATAGAAAAACAAAAAAAAGCCTCCCCATCTTTTTTGCAGAAAAAAAAGAGCGATAGCTGCTGCCCCGGGCAGGAGTGGCCTCCTGAGAGGAGCCCTAAGGGAGGCTTGAGGCTTATATGGGAGCTTGTGCCAATGACCTTGGAGGTTCCTTCCAACTCCACAACTCTTGAGACTTTGTAGATCTGTCTTGACAATGTCAAAGTACATGCTGAGCCTGACATTTGACCCAACAACATCGCTGGTGTGGTTCACAAAATATACATATGCAGGTGGAGAACAAAGAGATTGGTTGGTGGCTTGGTTTTACAGAAGCACTCACTGCCCTGATGTGGAATCCACGCAGGTCCAGTTGGGGTTCTCCAAGGGTCTTCTCAGACCCAGTTTGGTTTATGTGAACCACACCAGCGATGCCACGGCCCTGGTTAAATGGGTTCTGCTTCGGTCAGCCCCAGTTAGGCCCAGATTCACCACCCAAGTGCCACAGCGTTGGGAGTAGAGGGAGAGGTGCCCTGCTGAGGAGACCCCCACGGAAGCCAGAGCCGTTCCTTCCACTTCAGTTAGAGCCACTTGAGATGGAACACAAGGTGTTACATCAGAGAAGAGAAAACACTTGTGTGGGGGTGTCCAACCTTTTGGCTTCCCTGGGCCACATTGGAAGAATTGTCTTGGGACACACATGAAATACACTAACACTAACAATAGCTGACAAGCTAAGAAAAAAATAAAGGTCACCAGAAAAATCTCATCATGTTTTAAGAAAGTGTGCGAATTTTTATTGGGCCACATTCAACGTTGTCCTGGGCCACATGTGGCCTGTGGCCACAGATTGGACAAGCTTGTGTTAGCAGGGTACTAGATTTATTCTTGCATTTAACAAATACAAGGGCTGCCTAGAAAAAGAATCCAGCCATTGTCAATATAACGAGAATGGGTACATGGCTGGATACTTTCTGGAAAGCCCTCGTATATTTAAATTTTTTAAACTATTTCAACCAAACAGCAACAACAAAATAGACAATAACATAACAAACAGCAGTAACTCAGCACCCCACTTAAAAAGGACTTCAGTAAATACAGTGGAAGCATCTGATAGCCCTCCACAATTGAAGGTCCCCGCTCCATACACAGAGGTGACCGTCACCCTGAACTTGGCTTTATCATCCCTCAGTTGCTTTCTGCACATCCACTGTGCACCTGACAGAGTGCTGGGTGCAGGATTCACCCTGGTGAACAAAACAGACACGGTTCCTGCCCTCGTGGGGCTTGCCTCAGCATTAGGTGAGGCCCGATCTCTTTCTTAGACTCCTTTGGTGAGTTCCAGTCTTTGGTTATGTAAACGTTCACTGATATTTCCGGGGAAGTGACAAAGGCAAAGCTGGGAGAAGTCTCGACACCTGCCTCTGTCACCAGCCTTGTGATTTGGGGCAAGTTTCTTCTGTTGCCTGGGCTACCGAATCTTCGTCTGTCACATGTGGGCTTTAAACTGGCTGCTTCTCAAGGGCCTTTCCCACTCAACAATCATGGGGTGTGATGGGGGAGCCTTAAGCAGGGCTCCCCAGGGACCAGGACGTCCTCATCATTCTGTCAGGAGAGGAGGTGAGGCGGAGCTTTTTCTCCATAAAGGGAGATGTGCCCCAGTGCAGGAGGGCAGGGGCTCACTTCTCAAGGGCTGGATGCAAGTCACTATAGAACATGAGAGGTGATTTTAGTTGAACCTGGGTGACATTCTTTATTTTGATAGTAATTTCTTTAATTCAATAAAAACCCACAATTGTCAGTTATACCTATGACCCCCATTGCTCAGGACAGTGCTATGTTTTAACCAGGTCAAATTCAAGTCAATGTAAATTAAAATCTTACATAAATAACAGGACAGATGGTATGTGTTCCTGGCAGAACTTGAAGTGGTGGTCACCAAATGGCACTGTGTTTCCCAAACAAGAGCTAGTGATGTAAAGGGTGGGGCATCTTAGAGGTGGGCAGAGCCAGCCACGTGTTGGCACAGTAGAGCCCAAGAAACGTTGGGGGAACAACTTAATGAATGGCTCCCTATTGGAAACAACACAAGAGAAATTTCCTTCAGTGCTCAGTGCCAAAGAGCACTCTGCTTTTCTGAGGAGCAGGTGTGAGTATCGTCAGGACACTGAGAATGTGCGACTAAGCATGTTGTCCTTCTTTCTTTGGCTGCCAGAAAGCTGTGCCCTGATCCCAGGGCCCAGATAGAGCCACGTGTGGGGCCTTCTAAACGTCTTATCCATGCTTGCCTATCCCTCTGGTCTAGACCTCCTTTCCCTCTTCCATCTCCCTGGGGTTGATTTGTCATTTTTAATTAGTGTTCCTATTTTGTTTTTGTAAACTACCTTCGATCCTCTGTGGCACAAAACAAGTTAAAATTGTTTACAAACAAAAACGGATTTAACTAATTAATTAAGTAATCAATGCAGGCACAAGCTGCCTAAGACCAGAGCAGAATTTCTTGGCTTTACTCAGCCTGTGGGATTTCCTGCCAGGAGCTGTTTCGCGGCTCGGAGAACGCCTGGGTTAGACAGAAAGGGTGGCTGAGGGCTTGAAGTGGCTGCTGCCTATTCTGCACCCCCGTATCTGATCCAGTCAAGCCCTGAGGACCCATACCTCCTTTTGAGCTTTGAGGCCACTTCAGAAATGGGACTGCCCCTTCAGACTCAGAATGGAAGGCGCTGGGCTGGCAGCCTTGACGCTCTTCTCTCCCCGCCAGAGACTTGGGTTTGTAGGCAGCTGTTCCCTTGGGCTCTCCCCAAGGAACATTCTAGTGCAGTCCCTGTGCGCAATTGGTTCCTCACCACTGGCCTCAGACGGTCCTTGCTGTGACTACACTCTCCCATCTGACTGCCACACTACCCAGACCCTATCTCTCCCTGATGGCTCGCAGTGACTGCCTCTGACCTACATGGTCTTACAGGCATTGTGGCTTCAGAACCCCCAGGGGCTTGAGGGCTCCGAGAAACATCATGAAATGCTGATATTTGTAAAGCAAACAGCTACAAGCATGATGCTAAGTGAAAGAAGCCAGACACACAGAGTATGATTCCATTGCAATGAAATGTCCAGATTAGGCAAATCCATAGATACAGTGGTGGTTGCTAGGGATGGAGGGAGAGGGGATCTGGGGCGACTGCTAAGGGGGATCAGCATTTGTTTTTAGAGGATAAAATGTTCTGGCCTTAAACGATGATGGTTATACAACCTCATGAATATTAATTGTACATTTAAAAGCGTGAAGTTTATGGTATATGAATTAGGCTAGACACCATCTAATATAGCAGACTCCAAAGGTAATGTTTATGAGAGACACTCAAAATTTAGAAAATCTTATTTATTCATTAATAGATTATACTCTCTGGTTTCAGAAATTAATATACCCCCTTTTCTAAAAAATAAAAAAGAATTAAGTTTCTTCTATAAACTATCCCTTAACGAAGGTTTTCTACAATTATGACTTCATTCATTCATTCACTCACAAGTATCCATGAGTGCCTACTATGGGGCAGGCACAGAGAACGCAAAGGTGATAAAATAGCCTCCGTTCTCTAAAGTCTGTCCATGGAGATATGACACGTGAAACTATTAGTACAGCATCTCGACCCCAGTCCTGTGCACATAGTAAGCAATCGAGAATTGTCAGCTGTCATTGCTGCAAGACAAGGGAGCTATGAGTGACTTGGGCAGGAAAGCAGGGGTGTGATCCCATTTGGGAAAGAGAAATCACTCACTTGGGCCAAAACCTCCTGGGAAGCCCGCTTGGAGAGGACTGTCTTGTGTGGAGTCCTCGGGAAGGGGCTGGGAGGCCTGCAGGTGAGTGTACAGGGCTGTGACTGGCCTAGCATGCAGGCAGGTGACTCAGTACCTAGCACTCCTACTGCCCTCCCCTGCTTCCTCCACAGGCAGGCCTGTAGTCGCCCCTGGTCGCTGCCCCAGAGGTGCTGGATTTACCCCGCTGGATTGGCAAGGACAACTAGCAGATGCTGCCCATTTCTGCAGGACAAAGGAGAAACGCCATTGGGTTTTCTGAGGTTCTGGGTGACAGACAAAAGCGCCAGGAGGTCAGCTCCTCACAATCCACCCTCTGCCCATCTTCTCAAGAGCAAAGATGGTGGGTGGGGATGGAGCCTGGCTCGGAGTGCTCTGGAGGGAGGCACTTAGGAGGGTGATTCTAGGCCTTGGAGAATTCATTTATGCCATCAACATACCCCTCCTGGTTCCTTGAGTACAGGACACCATATTCGCCAGGGCTAAGGATGGGGTGGGAGGACAGAAATGAGTCTTGGAAACCGACATAGGGAGCACATTCTCCTCCTTGAGAAGCATGAGACTAAGAATGAGAGGCCTGTGCTATGGATCCAGCCCAGCCAATTTCCAGCCCGGTCATCATGTGCGTCTCACAACCTTGTGAACCTCTGTCTCCTCATCTATAAATTGAGATGATAAAGCCCTTCTCAGAAGGCGGTCTTGAGGGACTTTGCAATTGTGAAGTGATGTTCAGATATTGTGTTTAGAGTCGGAGGTAGGAGCTGGAACATAAACCATAGGTTGTCTCCGTAGGGAAGGACCTGGTAAATTAGGTGAGATGTTGACTGTGAAAGCCTTTGGAGAGCTATAATCATGGCATCCATGTAAGGTGGCATTATTATTACTATTCTTATTAATTATTATTATATGCAATAGAGATGTAAGTACATTACAGAAGAAGGGGGAATTGATCCTGTCTGGAACATTGAAGTCCCCAGGGAGAAGTTGGTAGCATGACAAGTAGAATTTGGTTCTACAAGAGAAGAGGGACAAGGCAGCAGGGGTGAGGGAGAAGCTTGAACAAATGACCAGGCAGCAAAAGGCTGGGGAGGAGTTGGGATGCAGATGAGAGGGAGCGGGAGGAGGGAAGTTGGGAGGCTGGAGTGGTGGTGGGGGTGGGGCACAGGGTAGAATATCACAGCCAGGCAGGAGGGGGAGGTGAGGGCAGGTCCTGGAGAAAAAGCCTAGAATGTCAATAAGGGGGAGTCCATATCTTCACAGACCTGGTCAGAAGGTTCAATGAAGGCCAACTGGTGGACACAGGCTAGATAGCAGAAGCATCCAGAATATCAGGACGGGTAAGGTCCCCAGAGCTCAACTGTGGTCAATACCTTCTTTTTCAAATAGGGGAGCAGGCAGCACAGAACCAGGATGAGTTGCCCAAGGTGCTCAGTGAAGAGGGTGCAAAGCCAGGTCTCTAGATACCCAGACTGGGGTCCAGCCCCTACACCAGGAGCAAAATCCAGGTGTTGTCTTGTTTCCTTGATTAATGGTGTGGGTGCTGTTCATGGAGGTTACGCAGTGAGGTGGTCAGGTGCACATACCCTGGAACCACCTGCCTGCCCTGATTCCCAGCACGCTTCACTGAATGTGTGCCCCTGGGCACGTCATGTGATCTTCAGTGCCATAGTTGCCTCATCTGTCACATGTGCTGTCCACAAGGGCAGATGCTGTGGAACTTGAACGTGATGACCCTTGGCTGGAGGGGCCCATCTTCCCCCCAGCTATGTCACTATCCTGGGAAGGATGCTGGCCTCTCTGCCAGTGAATCACAATGCAGTGATTTCCAACTGCAGAGCACAAGTGTCTTCCCTAGAAATTCTTAGCTGACAGAGAAAGCCATTTTTGAAAGGATGACATCATAATATTGGTAAACAAAGCAGAATGCCATCTGGGGAGCAAAAATATTAGTAAGTCTTAGGAAGAAAGGAAGCCCGGAGATTGCAGCCATAGAGAAATCAGAGCAGAAGTCCCTCCAGCCTACCGTCTGACCCCAGCAGCCTTAGTGATTTTTATTCCAGAAAAGCCAAGCCTAGTTCAAGCCAAGAGCCAACAAAACAAAGAACCAGGAAGAGGCTGCCCGATTAGTCTCTTAAAGCAGTTTCAGGGGAAGCTGGGATGGCTCAGTGGGTTAAGCGCTCACTTTGCAGCGCCGGGGACCGAGGATCGAATCCCAGCCCTGGCCCGTGTGGACCCATATGCTGAGCTGGGAGCTCTCCCAGTTCAGTTCTCCCTCTGTCTCTGTATCTCTCTCTCTCTCTCTCTCTCTCTCTCTGTCAAAACCAATTTAAATAAATAAATAAAATACCAATAAACAAAAAAAATGTTTAAAAAAAATTTTTAAAAAAAAGCAGTTTCAGAAGAGCAAGTGCAGTTAGTTCAACCTCTCTCCCTGTCTCAGGCAGGCTGCCAGTGGCAGGCCAAAGCCCAGTGACTATGAGGGAAAGTAACGGGGCCAGGGGCTGAGAGAGGAACCCAGCAAAGGGAAATCCGGACCTCCCAGCCCACTTGTGGGGGCAGGGAGCTAGCAGGGAAGCAAGGGCAGCTCTGTCTCCGGGGAAGTCTTCTGCTCTGTCCACCAAGGAGGAAAGCCCTTCTTCTGGCAATTACAGGAGTCTCCTGGCCAGCTTCCTCTGCAGGATCCGTAGAGGGAGACTTGCTATCATAATGCTTCACCTCGTACATGGAACCCTCCCATTGGATGGGTTCATTCCACCATCACATTCAAGGGCCAATTTGTCATAAAAATAAAAAAAACCTGACCAAAAATGTCACAGGAAGCCCTACCTGGTATATTGTTTCACCAATATCCTTTTTTCTCTTCTTCTGTGGTGATGAAAATTTTAGCTGGGCACATGCCACCCAGCTAAAGACTACTTTTCCTAGGCTTCGTGGCAGCTAGGTGAGGCGTGTGGCTGGTAAGAACTTAAATCCTATTATACAACTACCAGTCTGCTCTCCCCTTTCTCCATCTTGGTCATGTGATGTGGTGGTGGGAGATGGAAGCCAAATTCTGTGAATGACAGAAGAGGAAGATCAAAAATACTCACACTGTGAAGCAACCCGATCAGCCCATGGTCACTTACACTTAGCCTGTTACATAAGACAGAAATAAATGTCTTTGTCCAAGCCACTCTTCAAATTGGGTCCCTATTACAGGAGGTAGCACCTGTCTCCTAACACATATACTAACTTTATAACATAATCCTTCATTCATAAAATAAGTATGGGCCACCAGGATCACCAAACATTAGAAGAAAACCAATAGCAAAATAAGAAGGCCTACGATAGAAAAAAAGAGAGAGAGAAAAAGAGTTCACTCCAAAGGACACAGTTCAAATACATGAAGATCCTAAAATAAATTATCAGTATCATCAGCAATAATTGACGTTTTATTTAATAAAAATGACCCAGTTGCTATGCAGATAGAGCAATCAGAGAAAAGAAAATAATTATTGCAAATTAAAAATATAAGTCCTGAAAAAAACTCTGGATGAACAGGATATCCCAATGGATATGGATGAAGACAGGTTGGTGATCTAGATGTTAAAACTAAGAAAAGACAATATCCCAAAATATAGAGCAAGATGTCAAGGAGAAAAAGTTAAGACCCACAGAGGATAAGTCCAGAAGGTTCATTATCCCTCAAATAGGAGATCTAGCTGCAGAAACCACAAAGGCAGAGGGAGAGGGAAGGGTAGAAATAGTCAAAGAGATAACAAAAGAAACTTTCCATTAGTTGAAGAAAAACATGTAGATTTTAAAACTGAAAGAGCACACTGAATTCAGGACAGAGTTAGTGAAAGGGGACAGATAGACCCATCTTGTTGAAATTTCAAAACATCAAGGATAAAACATAAAAAGCTTCCATCAGAATTTCTCATTGGTAACACAAGATGACCAAGGACAGTGGAACAGTGCTTTCAAAAGTCTGGAGGGCAGTGATTTTAAACTAAGAATTCTTTCCCCTCAAACTTTGAAGCAAAATCAAGACTTTTTTCTGTATAAGAGTTCAGAAAATTTAGCACTCAGTCATCTATATTTCCCGGAAAAAGAAAAAAAAATCTTTTGGAGTTTTATCAATCAAAAAAGGAATTCGAAAAAGATGGGATTCAAGAAGTAAGGGAAGTCGTAAACACTTTGTAGGAAAATGGGTTGGTTATTGACTTGTGGAAGACTTTTCTTCTTGTGATAAAGTGTCAGTCATGTGGAATTACATTTTTTTCTCTTGGGTCTGTTTATACTAAGTGGTTTCCCAGGGAATAATATCTTCACAATCATTCTGTTTATTAGCTACAGTTTTTAGAATTAACCTATGACTATATAATATAGAAAAGAATGTAAATGTTATGAAACTTGACAATGTAAGAGTAACAACATGTAAGTAATAAAAATTTGAAGATGGACAGGGAAAGGAAGTGGAAAAAAGCGAATGTGCACAAATTTCTTCATTGTTCATAGCAGGAAGTAAAGAGATACTGTCTAGAGTCAACAGATCAGGAAATAGCAATTTAAATATATTATTTGGAAATGTTAAAGACAACTGCCAGAATAACCAAAAATGTGTAACTATCAAAAATGGTGAGATGGAGTGGAAGGAAATTGGGGGACAGGGTAAATACAAAAAAAAAAAAAAAATCCCCCAGCTTTCATAGCAGAGTCAGTATTATAAACAAGTGGTGATGGTTTTTGAATTCTGGGGCCTGGATGATTTCAGACTTTGGGGGAAATTAACAATTTTACAAGATACAGACCCCATGACCACACCAGTGCTGTATCTCATCAGAACTTGTTGCCATGCAAATACACCTGTTTTGTGACTCCAGGCATCAGATGCATCGTGACTGTGGGAAGGCTCAACAAATGTTTGTGGGGAACTCATTTAAATAAACAAATCTGAAGCCTGATTTGATTCCTGTCCTCAGCCTCATTTTCCACCACTGTGCTCTCCACACCCAGCCCTCTAACCACACTGAACTACCTGCCTTCTCACACACTCAGGGTTTCCCCCAGCATTGTCCTGCCTTTGCCCACACTAGTAACCTTTTCAGCCTGTGAAATTCCATCTGTCCTTTGGAACCCAATGTGCCAACTCTAAATCCTTCCTATGCCCTCCCTCCCCACCCACGATGTGGATTCTGAACCTGTTTCCATCATGACATCTACCACATCTTATTACCTGGTTTTGTTTGTGTCTCTCTCCTTATAGGCTTTGTATACTTTTCAAGTGAAAAGTTCGTGTCTTTTTTTTTTAATTGAAGCACATCATACCTACAATTACGTACACATATCATCAGTGTACAAATCAAATCGTTTTTACATATATACATCCATGTAATACGTATGTAACCAGATCAAGATGTAGAATATTTATATCATGCCAGAAAGCTCCCTCTGTCTCTTCCTAGTCAATACCCACCTGCCCCACCAGAGCTAAACACTGTTCTGATTTCTCATACCATAAAGTTAGTTTTCCCTATTCTTAAACTTCAATTAAGTGTGGTTTTATGGTAAACCATTTATTGTGTCTGAATTCAATTGCTTATTATTATATCCATGCGGATCCATAGATATTTTTGTCTGTAGCAGTACTTTGTTCTTTTTTTAATAATACTATGCAGTAATTCTCAAGTAAATAAATATACCACAGTTTATTTATTCATTCTATTTGTTGTTAGCATTTGGGCTGTTTCTAGTTTTTTGCTGTCATGAATGAAGATGCTTTGAACATTCTTATCTGTGTTTTGGGGCAGATAAATATGTGCATTGCTGTAGGATATATTCTTAGGAGTGGAATCTTTGGGTCATGGGGTAGGTGTGTGTTTGGCTTTGAAGATTTTGCTGATCAGTTATCTAAATGGTTATGTCTATTTACCTTCCCACCGATCATGTATAAGAAGAGTTCCAGTTTCTCCACATCTTTGCCAATATTTGGTATCATTTTGTTGGTTTCATATTAGCCATTCTGGTGAATGTGTAGTGGGTTTAATTTATATTTTCCTAATGAGTAATGAATGATGTTGAGCACTTCTTCATATTCTATGAAACGTTAGAAAACCTTTTTTTTTTAAAGTAACCCTTTAAATCCTTTGTCATTTTTAAAATTATGGTGAAATATACATAAAATATATCATCTTAACCATTTTTAAGTTCAATGGTGTTATTTTCACGTTGTTGTACAATGTGAATGAATCTCCAGAATCCTTCATTTTGCAAAACTGAAACTCTATACTCATTAAATAACAACTCCCCTTGCCTCTCCACCGCCACCCCCCACCCCGGCAACCACCATTTTTTCTGTCTCTATGAATTTGACTATTCTAGGTACCTTACGTAAGTGGAATTATACAGTATTTGTCTTTATGTAATGTGCTTATTTCATGTAGTATAATGTCCTCAAAGTTCATTTATGTTGTAGAATGTACCAGAATTTCCTTCTTTTTTAAGACTAGATAATATTTTATTGCATGTCTATACCACATTTTATTTACCCATTCATCTGTCTATGAACACTTGGTTTGCTTCTACCTTTTGCTATTGTTAGGCTAATCAGACATACCATTTTAAATGGGATAGAAAACAATGGTATTGTCCCATTTCAAACAGTATATATGGTCAGCCTAGTCTTGATGAGCTAAATTCAAGATGTCAGTAGGCTGACCATACATACTGTTTGAAACGGGACAGGACCATTGTTATTTTGTCCTTTTTTAAATGGTATGTCTGGTCAGCATAGTTATCGTGAATAATATTGCTATGAACATGGGTATATAAATATCTCTTTGAGGTTCTACTTTCAGTTTTTTAGAGTATATACCCAGAAGTGGAATTGCTAGATCATATGTTAATTCTATTTTTAATTTTTTTGAGGAACCACCATCTTGTTTTCCATAGAGGCTGCATCATTTTACATCCCCCCCAGCAGTAGTACACAATGGTTCCAATTTCTCCACATTCTCACCCACACTTGTTATTTTTCTGGGGTTTGTTGTTCCTGTTTTTTAGAATCATCCTAATGCATGTGAGGTGGTTTCTCATGGCTTTGATTTGCATTCCCTAATAAATAGTGATGTTGAGCATCTTTTCATGTGCTTGTTGGCCATTTGTATACTATATTTTTTGGAGAAATATTCAAAGGACTATTTAGGTCCTTTGCTCATTTTTTAATCTGATTGTTTGGTTTTTGTTTTTGATTTGTTATAGTTCTTTATATATTCTGGATATTAACCCCTTGTTACATGTATCATTTACAAAGATCTTCTTCCATTCTATAGGTTTCCTTTTCACTCCATTGATTATGTCATCTGAATCACAAAAGTTTTCAATTTCGATGAAGTCCAGTTAATCTATTTCATGTTGGCTGCCTCTACTATTAGTGTCATATGTAAGGAATCATTGGCAAACCCAAAACTGCAAAGCTTTTTCCTTATGTTTTCTTCTAAGAGTTTTATAGTTTCGCTCTTATGGTCCATTTTGAGTTAAGTTTGGTCAAAAGTCAATTGGGTTATCTACCTTCTTAAAATTCATTTTTATATGTTTTTAATAATCTGGATAAATCCTTTGTCAAAATGTATTAATATCGGGGAAGCCGGGATGGCTCAGTGGGTTGGGCGCTCACTTTGCAGCGCTGGGGACCGAGGATCGAATCCCGGCCCCGGCCCGTGAGGACCCATATGCTGAACTGGGAGCTCCCCTAGTTCAGTTCTCTCTCTGTCTCTGTCTCTCTCTCTCCTCTGTCAAAATAAATAAATAAATAAATAAATAAATAAATAAAAATGTATTAATATCTCCTCCCAGTCTGAGGGCATCTTTTAATTCTATTATGGTATTTGTAACTTCTGATGAGCAGAACTTTTTCATTTTAACAAAGCCCAATTTATCAATTCTTTTGTTTATGATGATATGATTATGCTTTTTGTGAAGTGTATAAAAAACCTGTCCTGTATCCAAATTCATGAAGATATATTTTTGTGCTTTCTCCTACAAGTTTGTTTAATCTTTTGTACTCAGGTCAATCATTAATTTTATATTAACATTTGTGTATGGTGTGAGGTAGGGACCTAGTTTCTTTTTTTTCCTTACAGATATCTCAATGCTTTAGCTTTGTTTATTGAAAAGATTATCATTTCCCCACCAAATACAATAACATCTTAATTATAAAAGAGGTGACTATATCTGTGGGAATCTGTTTTCTTTATTTTTCCATTGATTTTTTTTCTTTTTTTTTTGCTTGTTTGTTTCTTCTTGTGTTGGTACTTTATAGTAAAGCCTGTAATTTATGTGTGTTTTCATATTACTGGCCTGGCATTGAGAAGGTCCATGTAATGCTTGAAGACTGAGTGAATAAATGAACTTCAAAGTGAACATTATAACTGCCATATCATTACTCGTACACTTATATCTAGCCTGACATGTGGGCAAGAATGGTGGAGATCACAAGTAATACCTAATTTTATCATTGTTCATTTTTGGTGTGTGTGTGTGTGTGTGTGTGTGTGTGTGTTATAGTGTGTCCTGTGTATTGCCCTTCATATTAGACTGAAGAGCCTTAAGTACCTAGGAGGCTTATAGACAGTTGTGCCTTTTGTATCCCAATCATTTGTGTAGAAACAAAATGTCACCAAAGGAACAGCTTGAGAGCTACTGGAAACTGATAAGGGAGCAGGCCACTGAAACAAATGTAGAGTACAGGGCTTTCCTAGGCAACATTGATGAGAGACTGGCAGACTACAAATGGCCAGAAGATAAGTCACCTGACCCTGCCCGACTCTCATTTCAGGCTTGTCCCATGTGGGAGGCCCCCAGTTCGGTTCTCGCCCCCTGGTTGGGCCCCTGGCTCCAGGCAGCCATGCGGGAGGCCCCCAGCCCAGTTCCCACCCTGCACGACCCCCACCTACCTGTGTAGAATGAAACCATGTGGAAAACTAATGATGTACAACTATGGAGACTGCTCTTGGCCCTCCCACTTCTCTCTGTCTCTCTCTGTCTCTATCTCTCTCTCACTGTCAAAGAAAAAAAAGACTCCAACATATTCAAGACATATAAACATATTCAAGTTTATAGGTGAAAGAAGAAAAATCTCTTAACCAGGCTAGCCATGTGATGGGAAGAACGGCTGCTAGGAACACTGTGTGGTTACCTGAAGTGTTAGGACTGTGATTTAAATCTGAGTCCTGTCTGTGAGTCTGGCATGGCCCCAGCTGCCCATGGAGGGTCTCCACTGCCAAGGTCACCCGATGGCCCAGGCTTAGGTTCCAGCTCTGCCATTACCAGCTCTGTGATTTTGTGCCTCAGTCTGAGGATGAGAATAGGCCCTGTCTGACAAAGTTCTGGTGTAAACTCTAAGAAGAGCCCTAACACCTATTAAGAGTTCAATTGATTCGACACAGCACAGGGCATTGGGTAGGACCATCTTCTCCTGAGCTATCACAGCCACGAATGATCAGAACTAAGTCTGGGCTTCTGAGGGTTTGGCAGAAGGCAGTTCTGGCTGCATTCTTGCTTAGTCTTAACTGTGAAGCATGTCCCTGTTTTCCTCAGGAGTGTCACTGAAAACTGTGTCCCCCCAACCCCCCAACCCAGTGATGTTAGTTCCACCTTGGTCCCCGGGCTCTCTACCAGGAAGACAAGCAGCAGTCAGGTGTTAACTCACCCAGGATAGTCTAGCTTTCTCTGTGCTATGAATAGATTTGCTTTTCAACCAGTACATAGAAATTCCAAACCCTGGCTGGGTCTTGGGATTGTGGGTGTATGTGTTGGTGGAGGCGGGGCAAGGGGGGAGACAAAGGAAAAATAGAAATGCAGAGACCACAGTCACCCAAGGGAAGTGATTTGGGAGCCTTCCAGACAGTGCATAATCTGCCCCTCACTGCTGAGGTTATCAGGGTCAGCCAGAGTGACTTGCACATGGAAAGAGACTTTGGAGATAGCTGCAGCTAACTGGGAAGACTTCCTAGAGGAGCTGGGGTGCTGGGAAGAAGGACAGAATCCATGTGAGCCAAGGTCAGTGCTCTTGGGGGTTTTCTGGGCTGTGGCCTGTACTCAGGGTTCATGTCCTACCTCTGCCCCTTTTTGTGTCATCTGAAACAATTAGCTTCACCTCTTTGAGCCTCAGTCTTCTCATCTGCAAAAAGGGGACATGTGTGAGCATCAATATATGACTGTTTAGTATACTTTGGGCATGGGGTAGATTTAAGCATTAAAAAAATTTTGTTTTCAATAATTTACTCAGTGCTAGGTCCAGTGCCAGGCACTGGAAATATAAAGAAGAATAAGGCCCTGTCACTGCCCAGTCCAGGAGAAGACAAATTTGCCAGGAAGATGCTGATACACAGTTAAGCCACAGCCTGACTGACAGCAGACAGACATCTCAGCTTCTCAGGAAAGCAGTACAATTTAATCTATTGAATCAGCGGAGAGCTTCTTCCCAACATAGGCAGTCCATCCGACTCTAGGTCTTGTCTATTTTCTATGAGTGAATCCAGACCAGAGAGTGTGAAGGGCTGGTTGCCCCAGAAGCCTGATCCAGCTCACAGCATGCCTCTGGCCACCCCATGGGACCCAGTTGTACCTTCCATTTGTGTTCTGAAGGTCAGTACTGACCCAGGTCTGTTAGAGATCTGTTTGGCACAATGGAACCTTCACAGTTTGGGGCTTATTCTTATCATTCTAGGGCCTAGCAGAGAACATGTAAAAACTCCTTCCCATGCCCTGAACCCACCCCAGCACAGTGTGGAGCCCCTGCCAGGACATTTTGTCCCCAAAGTGCTAAACCTCACTAGAGATCAAGAAATACAGGGGATGCCGGGATGAATCAGTGAGTTGAGCTCTTGCCTTGTGGCCGCAGGTCTGGGGATCGAGTCCCGGCCCCGGCCCAGGAAGACCCATATGCTGAACTGGGGTGTGCTTCACATGTGGGAGGTCCCCGGTTCAGTTCCTGCCCTTCACAGCCTTGGGTCCACCAGTGTGGAACAAAACCACATCAGAACTGGTGATGTGCAGTTGTGGGGACTGCTCTGGGCCCTCCCCTTTCTCTGTGTCTCTCTCTCTGTTAAACAATATAATAAATCTTATAAAAAGAAATACAGATCTTTAAAAAAGATACTATTGTTATTGGTAGAACAATGATCCTAAAGATGTCCACATTCTAATCCTTGAAACCTGTAAATATGTTGCTTTTCATGGCAAACGGGACTTTGTAGGTGTGGTTAAGGAGCTGGAGATGGAGAGACTATTCTGGATTATCCAGGTGGGCCCAGCATAATCGTAAGTGTCCTTAAAAGTGAAAGAGGGAGGCAGTCAGTGATAGCATCATTCACTGTGGCAAGGATGTGGCTTTGAAGATGGAAAGGGCCATGAGCCAAGGACAGCAAGCAACCTCTAGAAGTTGGGAAAGATGAGGAAAGTGGATTTTCCCTTTGAGCCTCCAGAAGGAAAAGTGGCCCTACCTTGATTTTAGCCCAATAAGACCCCATTTCAGACCTCTAGACCTGTAAGGTGATAAATCATGTTGGTTTGGGCCACTAAGTTTGTGGTAGCTTGTTCCAGCAGCCGTAGGGAACAAATACAGGCATCTTGCCTCTCTTAAACTTAATTATTAGGAAGCATTAAAGAGAGTGGTTATATTCTGGGTAGAAAGAAGTTTGGAGAAACAGTCCTTGCCACACACAATTGGTGGGAGTATAAATTTGTGCTTTAGGGGGAGCTATTTGTCAGTACCCATCAGTAGCTTTAAAGTATGTTCCCTTTGGCCAAGTATGTTCCCTTCTTGGAATTTATCCTGTGGATATATTCATATGAGGATGTCATTTGTAGCATTTCTTGGAACAGGAAAAGCTGGGAACAACTTTATATCCCATCACTAAAGAATTGGCTGGATTTGAATACAGTCCCACATGGAATACTATGCTGCCCCCAGAAAGAGTGAGGTGAACCTAGATACCCATGCATAGATTTTTTAAGGAAGCAAGTCATGATCAGGATGTATGATACGTTCTCTACACTTACATAAAAAATTCAATACACACATATAAATCAAGGCCTTAGGCTGTCGAAAAGAACATATTTAATTCACTGTAGCATCTCTGAGGAAGGGCATGTGGGCAGCAGGGGCATGCAAGGGAAGCACAATTCTACAATGGTTTTAAATCTTTCAAGAGCATTATCATCTTTGAAAATGTTTAAAGAAAAAAGCTCTCGGCCTTTCTGTCCTGTGACCAGTCGTGAGAACCTCTGGCGTGGACACACCTTGTTGGTCTGGACCAAAGCCCCAGAGGGAGCACAGAGAAGTAGGGGGCAGAAGGACCGCGTTTGGAGATGAAGACACGCCTGGGGACGGGGCATGGAAGTCAGGGGGGAGCTAGCACGGTGGGGCCCAGCTGGTCCAGGAGGCCTGGGCAACATGCTCTAGAGAGCAGAGATACACCCTGATCCCCAGGCAGGGGGCAGTTGGCTGTGCCCTGAACCCCTCTGGTTCTGGGTAGGTCAGGGACTGCGGGAGACCCGTCTGAGTGGTCAGAATCTTACAGGTGAATCCAGCGTTTGACTGATGGAGAGACAGGACGTTGACCGATGACATTTCCAGTGTTGTTTGGTGTCAACAGCCAGAGCTGAGACTGGCCAAGTATGCTTCCCCAGCCCTCCCCCCACCGAATAGCCAGCAGGACTATTGGAGGGTCAGGCAGGACTATTGGAGGGTCAGGCAGGCCTGACCTTGCCAATCTACCTCTCAGCCAGTCCCACTTAGCGGGCGAGTGTGCCTTTTATAAACATCATTATCTATCCCTAGCTTTATACTCACCTTGACCGAGGTCTGATGGGAAGTTGGGGCTTTGTTTGCCCTGTGAACTTTTTCCCCAGCTCAATTACAGCTCACCTGAGCAAACTAGGAAAACTGGTCAGTGTTTTTCCCTGTTGGGCACACTTCCACCTGCTCTTATAATCCTAAGTCCATTACTGTCAGAATGGAAGGGAGCCTTCAGGTCATTTAGCCCAACTATTTCATGTCGCAGAAGGGAAAACTGCAGCCCAGACAGGGACCAGGGTTTGGGAGCTTCCTGCTACAGGTGACTGGACCCCAGACCTATTCCTCTGCCCTTCACTGGAGGGAACTCATAGAGAAAGGTGGGGAGGGTCCTGGGAGGCAGCCCAGCCCTGGTGAGTAGCCCCGGTACTCAGCACCCTTGTGATCAACGTGTGCCCTACTCACTATCCTACCTGCAGCCAGGATTCGCCTGCCCCTGGGGACATCCCAGGAGGCTGAGTTGGGGTCAAGCAGCACCTGTGTTCAGGGGAATGGCCCTGAACAGAGAATTGAAGGACTCAGGGATTTTCTTCAGTTTGGCCTGGACACTTCCTAGCTGGTCATCTGTGGGCAGGTCATGCCTCCGCTTGGGCCTCAGTTTCCTCCCTGAAGCAAAGGGGGTTGATGGGGACAAAATGCTGTGAGTTTGAGGACAGGATTGAGCTTGTGCAACTTGCCCATTCAGCTGTAATGGAGGCCAGCGTTCAGGTCATTATTCCATAAAATCCCAGTGACCAAGAGGGACCGTGGAGGCTCCAAAACCTCCTCCTTCCATAGGAGAGCCATGCCGTGTGACTTCCGTGGCGGCAGGGCGATGGAGCAACCAGCTAACCTGGGGAAGCTGTGTGCCAGGACTGAGGTGATTTCAATTGAGGAGCATCTTCCGTTCTAGCCTGACCCCCGGGTTGGTATGAGGCATTCAATCTGAAAAGTGTCCCAGAAAGTCTGATGCATCGGACTTGTCACCTCCCAATCTCCTGCCCTGGCTCCTGTCCCCACTGCTGTGACCACTTGGCCCTGCTCAGCTCAGGAACTAATATTCTCTTCTCCTGTGGGAGCTTAGCACACCTGTGACCATAGCTGGCTGGTTCAGCATCACAATGGCTGCTTTGGACACCCCGTTTTGACCCCCGGATTCAACGGCTCTCATTTCCATAATCTTCTCAATAATCCGGGTCCTAAAAGGAACAGAGCCAGGATTGGAACCCAAGCCAAGGCTCTTTTCCACAAGGCCATGACAGCCTCTCCAACAGAAAGACTTTCCCCGGTAAAGTGATAACCATTATTTCATGAACACTTACTGCATGTCAGATATGTACAATGCTAAATAAGTGCTTTAAATGGATTAACTCAGTTTAACCCCATGTGGTATGTTCACTGTCCCCATTTTATAGGCAGGAAGATTGAGGCTTAGAGAGGTTCCAAGAATTTCTAGGTAGGAGGTGGAAGGGTACTATTCAAATACAAGCAGTCTGAGTCGCGATGCTGCCTTTGGAACCGCTGGGCGGCATGTGGCCTCAGTGACTGGTACTTGCCTCACAACAGGTGCCCATCCTGTCCTTTAGGCCTAAACCCTTGTCTGTGTTGCTACCTTTCCCTGTGTCCCAGCGCCTCCAGGCCTGGGCCCTTTTTACCCTCCCCGCAACCAGTATTGCCCTCTAATCTCCTGTGAGCGTGTTTGTTTAACTGCTCCAAGCACCCAAGGGCCTCTCCCCCACACAGACCAGCCAGGCCGGGCGATCCCAGACCAGTCTGGAGAGCTGTCCTCCATCGGCACTGCAGACAGCGTCTGCCTTGTCTGATCTCTAGGTGACTTGGCATTTCTGCCCACCTTCGCTCCGATAAGCGAGGCCTGGGGAAATGCCACCAGGATGGACCCCCTAGTTCTCCTCTTCAGCAGCCAGCATGAGATTAGGACATAAGTTAGAAGGCTTCCTGTGACGTTAAGCCTCTAGACACCTGCTGACTGGCACAGAGAGCCACAGACGGCAGTGCCCACGGTGCCACACAAGGCACAGAGATACGGATTCATTGAGGCAGCGGACAAGCCCAGGCCAGGGGTCAGGAGACCCAGCACCATCTCGCTCTGCCACTATTACTATGCCATTTTTAGGGGGAAAAATCACATCATCCTTCTAGGCTGCAGTCTCCTCATCTGTCAGCTGAGAGGACTGGCCCAGATACCCAACCGCTAAGAATTCATTAGGAGACCACAGTGTAATCTCAGTGTTCATAGCAAAGATCAAAAGTTTAAACCCGATACCCAGAGTCAGCACTTGTACCTGGTTTGGGTTTCAAGGAAAATATTGATTGTCAGGGAAACCACTTGTCCCAGTTTGCCCGGGCCCAGCCCGGGTTCACTCCTGTTGCTCCTTTATAATCATTCGCAATGCCTCTTTCACTATCAGAAGTGCCCCAGTTTGGATGGTGTCTTACATGGTCCCCCCACTGATGGTAATAAGATGGAAATGAGGGTTTCCTGCCATCCTCACATCAGCCCTGCTTTGGGAGGATGCCTTCTCTGCCTGGATCAAAGGAGGCCTTGGATTGCTCCAGAATCGCCTTTGCTGAGTTGTGGCCTTCCACTGACAAAATTCAATCTCTGCATTTGCTGGAGGGATATTGTTTGAAGACACAGGTGATCTCATGCATCATTCACTGGCTCTGTCTGAAGTACCACATGGAAACATTCTTTTCAAGCAACCCTTTGCTTCCTGCAAGGAACTGAGATATTTCTTTCTCTCTGGCTGTAAGAACTCTGTAATGGACCACGTTTCTCTTTTCTCCTTGGCTGCCAGGAAGCTCCAATATAAGAGAATAGCTGAACAATAGGAACAGTGTAAGCCCTTATGGTTGATATGCCAGTGTTCTTTCCATCCTACCAATCCTGACTTCCTGCCTTATTTACATTTTTCTTTGTTCGGATTTGTTATTCTTATTTATAGTTTCTTATATTTATTTGTGGTTTGTCATTCTTTTATAAGTATTTATATAATTTTGCTATAGTTACCTTGAATTCTTTGTAGAGCCAAGATGCAAAAGAAACACAAAAGGTGTAAATTTGTAGTATATCATTTTATCTAATAGAGCAAACAACCTGCTTCTCCATGGCACGTCACTATCCGAGGTCCTTCCATTTGAAAGACAATTGTTTGAATCTTTCAGGCTTGTAACTTTCTGTTCACCTTATAAAAGTAGAAAGAGCAAACTCTTCAGGTCTACATCAGCAAATATCTGGTGAAAAGCTGGGCGAGGGCATAAAGGGAGATGGGGGTCAGGATGCAGAGGACAGAGCACATTTACAGGAGAGGGAGGAAGGCCACAGGGACACCAGGCACTCACCCAGGCCCTCACGCCGGGGTGGACACCTGCTGCTGGCTAGGGAATGAACTCTGGCCATAGTGAGCCTGGGTCCTTGCCTCTTAGGAGCATGGGACCTTAGCAGGCCACCTTCCCTTGGTGGCCATCAGTTTCCTGCCCTGGGAAATAACATGGCTGGGTGAGACGAGGCTGCAGTGACTTCCAGCTTTGAAAGTCCGGCGGTGCTGATGGGGAGACGGGCCCCGAGATGCACTCGGAGCCCAGGAAGCCTCGGCAGCCCAGCTCGCGGCTGGCCTTGGGAGGACGCACACACTTGAGGCTCCACCCAGATCAACATTGCCCTGCAGCTTGGCAAGGACCCACGTTCTGAGCCACTTCCAGGCTGTCCCAGGGGCACTGACTGGACAAGGAAGGGCTACAAAGCTGGGGGAACTGCCAGAATGATCCTCCCAGCTATAGCTTGGCAGGTCAGGTAGTTATAGCTGTGTCAGACTGTGAGTTCCCACAGGCTAGGGCAGGGGCTTCAGCTTCACCATAAACACTGGCGGGGGAGGGGGTGGGGGGGGTCAGAAGGGAGTAAAAGCCATGAATGATGCCCCTTCTGAAAACCTTCAGAATCCAGGCTGAGAGAGAACGTAACTCTAACCTGAGAATACGCTACCCCTTAGAAAGCTTATCCCCCAATAGCCCAGCACCTCCTCCTCCTGCACTGACCAGCGTTCATCCAGCAGCTTCCCCATGTCCATGATCGGCCCTGAGGCACAGTTGAGGCAGGAATTGTTGTTTTCCATTTTCTAGGTTAGGCAACTTTGTTCGGGAGCTAAAAGCTCTCACAGAGCAGACTGGAGCCCAGGCCTCCCGTCCAAAAATGCCCTGCCTCTGCTCCCAAGGCTCACAGTCCCCAGAACCACCATGGGCACTCAAGCCACCCAACAGCACTGTGGACGTGGGGAGGGAGGGCTGGTCAGTGCTCAGGGGCCAGGGGTTCTGCTGCCCAGGCTGTGGATGAGCTGCAATAACTCTGTCTTCTCTTTTGTGTGTGTATGTGTGTGTATTTGTCACATAGAAGAACGTGAATCTTCCTCCAAGGCGGTGGCTTTGAACACAGGACTAAAGGAGAGAAGAAGCTGGACGGAGCCACCCACGGCATCCAGCGTGGCTTCTCTCGTGCCAGGACCAGGGATGACCGGGCCATGCACACAGTCGTCCCCAGCCTTCAACACTTCGCATAGCACACCGGGGACTCGTGGGGGGCCAATTGCCACTGCCAACTGAAACCATACAATGGCAACATTGACGTCCTTCCTGACGTTTCCACAACAGACATTCAGGCAGAAAATGTGCCAGCATTTTCTGCCTGCAAAGTAGAGGGCCATGCCTCACCAACGTGAATAGCTGCAGCTCTGATGACCTGCTCTGAGTCCACTCACAGCCAGTGACACTTGCAAAAAAACTCCCAGAGCCGTCTGGGGTTTGGCTTCCTCAGCTCTTGACCCATGTGGCCGAAGCCAGACGCCTCCTTGGGACACTTGGATTATTCATAAATGCAGCCTGCCCTGGCACTCCCTGAATAGCATCTGAAGTTGCCGTGGAGGTCATGGATCCTGAACAAAGTGTCAAGGGCACCAAGAAGGCTGAGGGAAGTCCCCGGAAGCGATTGACTAAAGGAGAAGCCGTTCAAACCAGTGTTTCTGCCAGTGCCCCATACCTGGGCGGCAGCACGGCCGCCACCCCCGAGGGCCCCAGCCAAGAGCTCCGAGCCCCGCAGCCCTTTCCAGGCCCCTCGTCGGTGCTTAGGGAAGGTTCTCAGGACAAAATGGGCCAGCAGCAGAAGCCCCCCAAGAGGTCCTCCGTCGAAGCCTCTGTCCACATCTCTCAGCTTCCACAGCACCCTCGGACACCAGCATTCGTGTCGCCTGGGAAACCTGAGCACCTCCTCGAGGGGGCCACGTGGCAGCTGGTCGACCCCATGAGACCTGGGCCCTCCAGCTCCTTCATGACTCCTGGGATCCATCCTCAGAGCCAGCTCCTCCCTTCCCATGCTTCCATCATCCCCCCCGAGGACCTGCCTGGCATCCCCAAAGTCTTTGTGCCCCGTCCCTCCCAGGTCCCCTTGAAGCCCCTGGAAGAGCCACACAAAAAGGAGAGGAAACCCCAGAAGCCGGGCAAGTACATCTGCCAGTACTGCAGCCGGCCCTGCGCCAAGCCCAGCGTGCTCCAGAAACACATCCGCTCGCACACCGGCGAGAGGCCCTACCCCTGCGGCCCCTGCGGCTTCTCCTTCAAGACCAAGAGTAACCTCTACAAGCACAGGAAGTCCCATGCCCACCGCATCAAAGCCGGCCTGGCCTCGGGTGTGGGCAGTGAGATGTACCCCCCGGGGCTGGAGATGGAGAGGCTCCCCGGGGAAGAGTTCGAGGAGCCCACTGAGGGCGAAAGCACTGATTCAGAAGAGGAAACAGGCACCATGTCCGCTCACCCCACAGAGCTCTCCCCCAGGCCTAAGCACCCCCTCCTGTCCAGCAGTGTGTACAGCTCTGGGAGCCAAGGTTCTAGCCACGATCGCTGTTCCTTGTCCCAGTCCAGCTCAGCCCAGTCGCTCGAGGATCCCACTCCATTTGTAGAGCCCTCATCGGAACACCCCCTGGGCCATAAACCGGAAGACACCCACACCATAAAACAGAAGCTGGCCCTCCGCTTGAGTGAGAGAAAGAAGGTCATCGACGAGCAGGCGTTCCTGAGCCCGGGCAGCAAAGGCAGCACTGAATCGGGGTATTTCTCCCGCTCCGAGAGCGCCGAGCAGCAGGTCAGCCCCCCAAACACCAACGCCCGGTCCTACACGGAGATCATCTTCGGCAAGTGCGGTCGGATTGGGCAGCGCACCACCATGCTGACGGCCACCTCCACCCAGCCCCTCCTGCCCCTGTCCACCGAAGACAAGCCCAGCCTGGTACCTTTGTCCGTGCCCCGGACCCAGGTCATTGAGCACATCACCAAGCTCATCACCATCAACGAGGCCGTGGTGGACACCAGTGAGATAGATAGCGTGAAGCCCAGGAGGAGCTCGCTGTCCCGGCGCAGCAGCATGGAGTCACCCAAATCCAGCCTCTACCGGGAGCCTCTGTCGTCTCACGGCGAGAAAGCAAAGCCCGACCCATCGCTGCTGAGCCTGCAGCACCCGCCCAGCACCACTCCCCCTGTGCCTCTGCTGAGAAGCCACTCAATGCCTTCTGCCGCCTCCACCCTCAGCACCCCCCACCACACCTTCCGCGGTAGCTACTCCTTCGATGACCACGTCACCGACTCCGAAGCCCTGAGCCGCAGCAGTCAAGTGTTTACCTCCCACCCCCGGATGCTCAAGCGTCAGCCGGCCATCGAACTACCTTTGGGAGGGGAGTACAGTTCCGAGGATTCAGGGCCCAGTAGCAAAGACACAGCCCCCAAGCCCGCAGACGAGCCGGAACCCAAGGAAAGCGAACTCACTAAAAAGACCAAGAAGGGCTTGAAGACAAAAGGGGTGATCTATGAATGTAACATATGTGGTGCTCGGTACAAGAAAAGGGACAACTACGAGGCCCATAAGAAATACTACTGCTCAGAGCTTCAGGTCGCAAAGCCCGTCTCCGCAGGTGCTCACACGTCTCTGGAAGCCGAGAAGGGTCAGGCTGAACACGAACCCTGGTCCCAGATGATGCATTACAAACTGGGGACCACCTTGGAGCTCACTCCACTGAGGAAGAGGAGGAAAGAGAAGAGCCTTGGGGATGAGGAGGAGCCACCTGCCTTTGAGTCGACAAAATGTCAGTTTGGCAGCCCCGGGCCATCGGATGCCGCTCAGAACCTCCCCCTGGAGTCTACCAAGTCACCAGCAGAACCAAGTAAGTCGGTGCCCTCCCTGGAGGGACCCTCGGGCTTCCAGCCAAGGACTCCCAAGCCAGGGTCCGGTTCTGAATCAGGGAAGGAGAGGAGAACAACGTCCAAAGAAATCTCTGTCATCCAGCACACCAGCTCCTTTGAGAAGTCCGACTCTCTGGAGCAGCCTGGCTGGGAAGTGGAAGACAAGCCTGCAGCCCCATTTCCATCGCCCCCGCCTGCCCCACATGGACGCGCGGCCCACTCCCTGCAGCCCAGGTTGGTCCGCCAGCCCAACATTCAGGTTCCTGAGATCCTGGTGACCGAGGAGCCCGACAGGCCGGACACGGAGCCAGAGCCACCCCCCAAGGAGCCCGAGAAGACAGAGGAGTTCCAGTGGCCCCAGCGCAGCCAGACGCTCGCCCAGCTGCCGGCCGAGAAGCTGCCGCCCAAGAAGAAGAGACTGCGCCTGGCGGAGATGGCTCAGTCGTCGGGGGAGTCCAGCTTCGAGTCCTCCGTGCCTCTGTCCCGCAGCCCAAGCCAGGAGAGCAGTGTCTCCCTGAGCGGGTCCAGCCGCTCCGCGTCCTTCGAGAGGGATGAGCACGGCAAAGCCGAGGCCCCCGGGCCCTCATCCGACACGCGCTCCAAAGCCTTGGGCACACACATGCTGACCGTCCCCAGCCACCACCCGCATGCCCGAGAGATGCGCAGGTCAGCCTCAGAGCAGAGCCCCAACGTTTCCCATTCTGCCCACATGACCGAAACACGCAGCAAGTCGTTCGACTACGGCAGCTTGTCCCCGACAGGCCCTTCTGCACCCGCGCCCGCGGCGCCCGCGGCCCCAGAGAGGAGAAAATGCTTTTTGGTGAGACAGGCGTCTCTGAGCAGGCCTCCAGACACAGAGCCAGAGGCCACTCCCAGGGGAAGACAGGAGAGTGAGGAACCAAAGCCCTCAGCCGCTCAGCCTTCAGCCAAAAGCTCATTGCCCCAGATTTCCTCAGCGGCCACCTCCCACAGTGGGTACCCGGGAGGCAAGAGTCAAGTACCAGACAGACCCTCGTTGGGGTCCACTCCGCCCTACACAGAAGCGCTGCAGGTGTTTCAGCACCCCGTCGCCCAGCTCCCCTTGCGTGAGAAACCATACCTGCCCCCACCTGTCTCCCTCTTCTCCTTTCAGCACCTCCTGCAGCATGAGCCAGGACAGGCTTCGGAATTCTTCTCCCCTCAGGCCATGCCCAGCCTCCTCTCCTCACCGTACTCCATGCCCCCACTTCCTCCTTCCTTATTTCAAGCCCCACCACTTCCGCTCCAACCTGCTGTTCTGCACCCAGGCCAACTCCACCTCCCCCAGCTCATGCCTCACCCCGCCAGCCTCCCCTTCCGGCAGCCCCCTCCATTTCCTCCCCCGCCGTACCCAGCCTCCTCAGCTCTCTCTCCTGGGTTTTACCTGCCTCTGCAATCCCAGTTCACCCTTCAGCTCCCTGGGGATGTGGAAAGCCATCTGCCACAGACCAAAAGCAGCCTGGCCCCACTGGCCACCGCAACCGCTGGCCTCTCCCCTAGCACAGAGTGCAGCAGTGACATCCAGCTGCCCCCTGTGGCTCCCCCGGCCAGCTCTTCCATGCCCATGTCAGCCCCGCCCCTGGCTCTACCTGCCTGTCCAGACACCATGGTGTCCCTGGTTGTGCCTGTCCGGATTCAAACCAACACGCCGTCCTACGGGAGCGCCATGTACACCACCCTCTCCCAGATCCTAGTCACCCAGTCCCCAGGCAGCTCAGCGACTGTGGCTCTTCACAAGTTTGGGGAACCCCCATGCAAAGGGGCAATGGTGTGTGGGCCAGATGTGTATGAGTTCGGGCCCGGAGCAGCCAGCATACGTGAAGAGCAGAGCAGAGGTCTCCAGACTCCATACCTGAGGGTGCCTGTGACATTACCTGAAAGAAAGGGCACTTCCCTGTCATCAGAGAGTGTCTTGAGCCTGGAGGGGAGTTCATCGACAGTGGGGGGAAGCAAACGCGTCCTTTCACCAGCTGGCAGCCTTGAACTTACCATGGAAACTCAGCAGCAAAAAAGGGTGAAGGAAGAGGAGGCTTCCAAGGCAGATGAAAAACTAGAGCTGGTAAAACCATGCAGCGTGGTGCTTACCAGCACTGAGGACGGCAAGAGACCAGAGAAATCCCACTTGGGCAGCCAGGGCCAGGCCAGGAGGGAGCTGGAACCTCTGTCCAGCCTGCCCTCAGATCCATCTGACCCAACGGAAGTACCTCCCCTTCCTCACCCCACACTATCCCATGAGACAGCCCCAGGCTCAGAAGCTTTGAAGGACTATGCCCAGCCATCTGGTAAACCTCACCGAAGGGCATTGCCCCATCTAAGTGTGAAGAAAGAAGATTCCAAGGAGCAACCTGACCTCCCTTCACTGGCACCTCCCAGCTCTCTTCCTCTGTCAGAAACATCCCCCAGACCAGCTAAGTCGCAAGAAGGTACGGACTCAAAGAAGGTACTGCAGTTCCCCAGCCTCCACACGACCACTAATGTCAGTTGGTGCTATTTAAACTACATTAAGCCAAATCACATCCAGCATGCAGATAGGAGGTCCTCTGTTTACGCTGGTTGGTGCATAAGTTTGTACAACCCCAACCTTCCGGGGGTTTCCACTAAAGCTGCTTTGTCCCTCCTGAGGTCTAAGCAGAAGGTGAGCAAAGAGACATACACCATGGCCACAGCTCCACATCCTGAGACAGGAAGGCTCGTGCCATCCAGCTCCCGCAAGCCCCGCATGACAGAGGTAAGTTCAGGCTCTGTTTCTTCTCCCCACTGATTTTAAAAGCCTTTGCTGAGCTTTTAAAGCCACATTCTCCTCCAGTCCCATTTACAAAACTAGAGCCAAAGAAGGAGCAGGTTTCCCCTATGTCAGCTGGGACCTTACCAGGAAACATAAAGTGAGCTTTAAAGTGATCCTATTTTCCCATTAGCTGCTATTGTAAAATCAAAGACACAGTCTCAGCCAGGAAAAAAAAACAATTCTCCAAAAGGCTGTTTAGAAAATTTGGTTGGTGGGAATGCCTGTACCAATTTTAGAACTTTATACTGCTTCATCATATATTTCTTCCTTGTCCTGTTAGTCTTTTCCTCATTTTCTTTGTCTTTTTTTTTTTTTTTAAGATTTATTTTTATTGTTTTTTGACAGACAGAGACAGACAGAGACAGAGAGAAGGGGGAAGGCCCAGAGCAGTCTTCATAGTTGACGTCATTAGCCTTCAATATAGTTTCACTCCACAGGTGGGCTCAGGGTTGCACAGGGCAGGTACCAGGCCAAGGGCCTCCCGCATAGTCCCCCGCAAGCACTGAACTAGGGGCCAACCCCAGTTTAGCGTATGCATCTGCACGGGCTGGGGCCGGCATTTGATCCTCGGGCCTTGGGTCTGCAAAACCAGCGCTCAATCTGCTGAGCCATCCTGGCTTCTCCTTTTCCTCATTTTCTTATTCTCTACATCTGTTGTTTCCATTCTCTGGTACCACTTGAAATCTTCTCATTTTCAGAGTCTAGAATTTGACAACTCCTGAAATAGTCCTTTCTTTGCTGTGAGTAGGATAGGAGATAGAGCTGGCCTGCAGTATCCCTCTTTACCAGTAGGTGACAATATCACTCATAGCTTAACCCATCTGTGCTGTGTGGTGGCACCCAGCCCCAACTAAGGGCGTACAATTACTCTTCCATCACATCAGAAGATATAAAATGAACGAGGAATTCCTGCAAAGTTTAGGAGGTTTGAAATTTGATGATTTTATTTGCTTCCGACAATTGACACCTCCATACCCTGACAAGGCCAGCCTAAGACTTCAGGCCATGCTGTGTTACGCTGACTTGACATTGATGCAGTGCAATTGGTCTGTCAATTAACCAGCCTCACTGTGCCAGGCACTGTGCTGGGCCCTTGAATGCAGTCAATGCTCACCTCCACCTGTGAGGACGTGGGACCATCTCCGTTCTACAGATTAAGGGACTGAAGGTCAGAGGGTGAGAGAGGACAAGGTCACATGGAAAATATTTGGGAAACTCAGAATTTGAACCCAGACCTGTCTAACTCCAGAGAGTCTATTTTTCTTTGTTCAATTATTTGAGGAAAGAAACCTGGAAAATGGCTGCAGATTTAACAATGTTTATTAATGTGTCGTGAGACCAGGCCTAAACTAAATGCATGTTACAGACAAATGGACTAAACTGTGTTCTATAGCTTTTCTATATTTATATCCTGCCCTTTTATCATTGAGTAAATTTTGTGCATTGAATTTGTTCTTAGCCTGGCTGGATATTCTTCAAAGAACTGTTTCCCAGATGTATTCTCTAAATGCCCTTGTCTGTCTACAGACATCCCCAAACAAGATTCCTACTTTTGCCATAAACATCCTGACTGATTTGTTCTCCAGTGTCTCTTACTGCTTCAGGCTACTCCCCAGATGCTGTTATAGTTACGTTCATGCTTACAACGACTTGTGCACCTACTATGTGCCAAGTTCTATGCTAAACTTTACTTTTATCCTCATAACCACCTTGAAAGTTAAGATAGTATAGCACCATTTTATGTATGAAAGCTAAAGCACAGAGAAGTCAGATAACTTGCAAAAGGCCACACAGTAAATGGCAGAGCCTGGGTTCAAAACTAGCTGTCCCTCTAAAGCCCTCTCAGGTGATCTGGATTCCCTCTCTGTTTTAATGACTGGAAACTAAAAAGCCATGTAAGAACAAAGGAAGAGTTAATATGACTTAATTGGGACGGGCAACCATTTGTCTAAAATGCTGCTTTCCTAAAGTGAGCGGAAATGTGCAGTCTTTTTCTTGGAATATTCCATTTGATTCACTGGCATGTTCCTTACCAGCATGCAGTGGCCTGTGTGGTACTAAAACACAGGTTCCCTGATTCCCAACCAACTACGTTTCTGCTCAGCCCAGCCCGTCCTTGTCAGAACAGGTGTGTTGACTGGCACAGAGGACTGAGGTTCTTACAGTGTCCCAGCATGGAGACGTGGTGGCTTCTCCTGCCAGCTATTATATAATCAGTGCAGTTTCTCAGGACCTTCGTAACAGGGGGCATGCAGTGGGATGAGCAGCTCACTCCTGGTCCGGCTGGCCCCAGCCCCGAGCCTACTCCCTATTCAAGGGTATGCCCGCCCCTTGCAGCCATCAAAGGGTCTAGAGGACATGTGCTCATCAAGCCAGCTCTCACCACTGAGGCCTGTGAAGAGAACGTGTTCCCTAAAATGAACAACCCAGAGGCTCGGCTGCATGGCCACCAGCGGGCTGGCACAGCCTCTCTGCCCAGCTCTGAGCAGTTCTGCTGGTCAGGGCCCTCGGGAGACCCCCGCTCTGCTCCCAGCAGTGTCCTTAACCTGCTGGGAGATTTTGATTTTCTAATCTATAAAAAATGAATTGAATGAGTTACGCTTAACAGGCAGAGTCTTCATTTACTTTGAGGCAGACCCTGTTTAGGGTCTTGGCATGACCAAGGAGACCAAGATGAGGGCTTGTCCCCAGAGGCCCCCAGACTAGTGTGCTTGAAAGAGCAAACGCAGCTCTCCTGAGAAGGCCTGGTCTTCCCATGAGAAAGACCCAGTCAGAGTCCCGGTTCTAACACCAACTAGCCACATGGCCTTGAATAAGGGACTTCAGCTCTCTGAGAATCGGCTTCCTTCTTTCTGTAAGTGGGGATAACAGCGCCCCTTCACCAGGTAGAGTGGAGCGTAAGTGAGGCACAATGAAGTGTAAGAGTGCAATGCCACCAAAGGCAGTATTCCATTACTACCACGTAACCAGCCGTAATTTTGTCCTTCCCTGCGGTGGGCCAGGTTCACCTCCCTTCGCTGGTTTCCCCGGAAGGCCAGAAAGATATAGCTAGAGTGGAGAAGGAAGAAGACAAGCGAGGGAAGCCGGAGGAGGAAGCTCCTGCCTCCAAGAGAGGGGAGCCAACGAGGATCAAAATCTTCGAAGGAGGGTAAGAAGCATGTTTGGTTTGCACTGTCTGCTTCCCATGGAGTGAGCCCCTGGCCGGCAGGCTGGGTGGCCTTGTCTGTGTTCGGAGGTGGTAAGCATCTCAACCAGCAGGGCCGTGCCACAGGTGCCCTGAGGTTCTGGTCGTGACTTCCAGCAGATGCCACCTTTGGGGGACGTGCCGGCCAACTCTGTTTAAGAGCTCCAAGCGCCCTGGTGAGGAGGGATGAGACCCTGAGTATGCCCTGTGGACTGGCAGGTCTGGGTCTTTCTCCAGCCCCTCACTCCCTCAGGTGCTGGTGGGTTTCTAGACCTGCATTGGGGTTGAGAGTGAGTCTCCCAGGTCCAGTCCAAAATGCCGTGTACCATGGTGTGTGTCCCCAAAGAGTCACCTCTGTCTGCCCAAGCAGCCACCTTGGCATAACTGGTGTCCCACAGGGGACTCGGGCTCAGCCACCTAGGCTGTTTGCAGGACTGATGGTGCACTGCATGCACCAGCTGTTTACACCAGTCTCCATTTTGACTGTCCGGGATCAAGGACTCGTGGGCTGGTAAATATTTAGAATCTCATCCCTGGGTTTTCACCTTGGGCTTGTCTTTGGAAATGTAATGATGTAAACATCTCAGAACTCACCGTGGTGGGGCCCTCTGGGCTCCAGAAGGGAGCCTTGGTTCAGGATCACTGTGTAAGTTTTGTGCGAGCTGTGTTCTGTGTGACCACGTGTTTGCTCCCTGGGAGGTGGGTGTCTGTAAGCAGGTCCTGTGGTGTCTGTCTCAGGGTCCTGTGTCTGTGTCCCCAGTGTGATCAATGCAGCCCTCATCCTACCCCATCCTGAGGGACAACAGTGTGAAGGAAAACCTGTCCCGCAAGGACAACAGTCTCCATGAGCACAAGGGGGCCTGCAACACTCCAGCACCTGCAGGTGCCTAACTCACAAGGTCAAAGTGGGAGGCGCTGGGTTCCTCTGTGAGGCCGAGGAGAGCAGAGGCTGCCACACTGCCAAGGCCACCAGTGAGCATCTCCGGTGGCACTGACCAGCAGGGACTCTCTGGAGAGGGGGTGTTTGGAAATGAAACTTGGGGACTTGGGTTGTCCCAGTGACAGGGGATGGCAAACACCCTGCAGTGGCAGGGACACCTCCCCCAGGGAGAAGAAGCATCCTGCCCAGAGTTCCAATAACAACTCACTGAGAAACACTGCACCAAAGGTTTTTCAGAATACTTCTAAACCTCTTTCCTTGTGGGCTCAGACCGGTTTCTTCCCCTGCTATTTGGTTAGAGCGCCCCCGTGTGTCTCAGTGTCCTCATATCCTGGGTCTTTTCAAGGCTATGTAAGACATCTTCCACGAATGGGTGCCTCTGGACTTGCCTTCTTCCCTCTGGCTTCAAGAACTGTCCTTCCTTGGGTGCCGCTAAGTGTTAGCTGGTGTGGTTATGAGCTTGCTTCTGCCTGAGAGGCCACCGCCTCCAGACTCCAGATCCAGTTCCCCCAGCGGCTGCTTGCTGCCTCATTCCCCAGAGAAGCCTGAGATCCCAGAGGACAGCTGGCAGGTGCCTTTCCCTTCCTGGTCTGTTCATAGTTCCAGCTACTGGCTAGTCTCGGGCACATGGTCTGCCCTTGGCTGAAAGGTGAAAGGTTATACCTGAGGCCCCTCCTCCTCTCCCTAGAGCCAGTGCATCAGTCCCCACTCCTCCCTGACCCATCCCAGCCCCACTGTCCCATTCAGGATGTCACTTCATCCCACCTGCTCTGCTTCAGAATCTCCCCCTCTTTCGAGACCCATCACCCCTACCTCAGAGCAGCTCCCCGACTTACGCTGTTCCACTCCCACAGTTGCCTTCCTGTCCAGCTCTGTTTCTTCATCTAGAGAAGAGGATAGTATTGTACTTTGTGGGTTGTCAGAGGGTCGTGTGCTGCTCCGTGTAAAGGCCGAGTTCCTGGGCATCGGGGTATTTGATCACTATGGCATCCATCTCTCCTGTCTCCCTCCAGGATAATCTCACTCTGGCTGTGAAAAATATCACTTCATTCTCAAGTGGTCACGTTCAGTTTCAGGACTTCAGTGGGGGAGGGGGGTATGCAGTGTTTTGCGGTCAGATCCTCTTCTCCTGCACCCCAGCTGCCCCATCTGAGCCCCAGTATGCCTCCAACCCTCACTTCTGGTGACCCCTCTACCATCCATTCACGGTTCTGTTGGGACTAGTAGCACCCGCAGGAGTCTTTAGAAATGGGGAGAGAGTGTTTTGGGGTTGACACATAGCGGGATCAGCCCTGGCATTTCATGGGTGGAGCCGGGATTTGACCATGCCCCTGCCTGGGCGAGCCAGACCGCTTTGGTAGAGTCCTGACTACTCCAGTGGGCTTCGCATACAGCGGCACCTTGTTGGTTTTGCTCCACGATGTCTTTGAGATGTATCTATGCCAATCCCTATAGATCTCATGCATAGAGGGGAGATGCAAAGAGCGGATGCTGTATGAATCGAACATTCCCGGGTCTTTTTATCACGGCTCAGCTACTCCCCAGTCCCTTACTCTTCTTCTTCACCTCCAACCCAGCAGTCACTCAAATAAGCAATCCATCATGGAGGAGCTCCTTACTCAGTGCCTTATGAGTGCTGAGCCAGATGGGGAGCCACGGTCCTGCCGTCCGACTGCTTGGGGACTGGCTTGGGTGGCAGCACAAGGTTCAGTGCTGAGGTGTAACCGGTGTTGAGCGGCTTACAGCAGGCAGGGGCCCCTGTGGCTGGAGTCCTCAGGGAGGGCTTGCTGGAGGTGCGGGGCCCGGCCTGCAAGGCTGGCTAAGACAGACAGAAGGAGAGGAAGGGTAATCTGGGTGGCAGTCTGGCTGTAGTGGGGACCCATGTGCCTGGCCAACCCGGCTGCTTTCTTCTGGCCCCAAGTGTTCTCCCTGGTCAGTGTCTATGTCCTTGGCTTCAGACCTCGTTGCTGTGCCAAGGCCTCCTGGCACCTTTGCCTGGGAGACTCAGGACACCGCCAACATGGCGTGTGCTGACCAAGCCCTTTAGTTGTCACCGACAGCATCTCCTTCCACCTCCAGATATCAGAGGATACACCTAGCCCTGCGACACCTCCGTGTCATCTTAGACGCCCTCTTTTCCCTGATCCTTCCCCTTCCAATGAATCTTCAAATCCTGGTGTCCACACCAACAGGTCCATGACTCGGGGACATTCTCTCTTGTCTCCCTGTGCCACAGCTCTGGTCTCCCTCTCTCCAGGTTTTCATGTGGGTGCCATCGGGTGTCTTTGATCATGGCTCTGCCTGTGTCATCCCTCTGCTCCAGAACCTTCTGTGGCTGCTGACCTCCAGGCCCCAGTTTAAAAACTCACACTGATCTTCCTGGCCCTGCAGTCTGACCCGCCACTGCCCTGCTTCACCCCCTGTGCCTGCTGGAGTCTGCCCATGGCCGGATCCCATCCAGCCTTCAAAGGCCAGTGTTCCGTTCTCTCCTCCAACAACCTCCCAGACCCCTCCACACCCACTAGTTCTCCATGTTCCTTGTGGAATAGCATGGTGCTGAAATCTGTCCCTCTCTCCGCTTAAGTTCCCTCTTGACTTGGGTCCTAGGGCCATGCTCCATCCACACTATGCATCCGTTTCCATTGAGTGCATTGATTTCCTGCACACACACACACACACCTAGCCTGCATTCCCTGCCACTTGCACACCTGGACCAAGCTGCATTTGCCAGGCAGCCTCTGGGCGTGGCCCATCAGGACCACGCTGGCTCTCTCACCCAGCACCAGTGCATTTGCCTTGGTTGTTTTAGAAGGGCTCCTTTGTGAGGAGAGTTGTCTTCAGATGTGCAAGGTGATATTGTTTGTTGAGAGTGATACTTATATTGTCCTAACTGAAGTTCATTTGTAAGGATAGCTGGTATCTCAACCCAAAGGGCTGGTATGGAAGAGAGAGAGCGGAATTGATAGGAACTACCACACTATTGAAAGTGGTCCTCCAAGCCCAGCTGACAGTTAAGTGGGTGGTGCTGGTGTTTAGATCTGAACAGAATGATGAGCTGAGGTGAGCCGGGGAGGCCAGGCCCACCCGTGGTGGGAGGTACTCGGAAGGGTGGCCATGGGCACGGGTAAGGAGTGGACTAGGTTTAGAGGGGGGGCCCAGCCTCAACTTAGAGCTAGAATACAGGTCAGGGGCACAGCAGGCCAGCTCTGGACGGGGCCAATGTGGATAGGGTTGGCAGTCCAGGCCTGCCCCCACATCCTTCAGGACTTGAGCAGAAAGCATCCCTGCCAGAGCCTGCCAACGGCAGGACTCCGATGCTGAGCTGAGGGAAGAGCATTTGTGCTCCTGACAGAGGGCTCTGGGTCCTGTCTCACCCACCCCCATACAGCCCAACACATCACTCCAGCCGTGGCCTCTCCACGGGCCCATTCAGTTCAGCATATCCGAACTTGAAAACACTCCTGTGACCGAGGGCCTGCATTCCAGCTTTTTCCACTTCCCTTTAAAGAACACCTCCCGAAGGGGTTGGCTGTACTTCCTCATTCTTCCCGTCCTCTCTGAGACCCATTCCCAGTGGGCCTTTGAGCTCCTTATACCTCAGCATCCACTCTTATCAAGGTCAGCAGTGGCCTCCACTCTGCAGAATCCCGAGGTCACTACTCACTTCTGCTCTTTGCTGGCCTGTCAGGAGCACTGGACACAGGTCACCCCTACCTGCCCCTTGTTACCCTTTGTCCACTTGGTCTCCAGGGCACCATCTTTCTTGATCCTTCTCTGCCTTTGCTGGCGGCACTTTCTAGTGTCTTTGGCGATTCCCCATCATCTGGTGTTTAAACATTAGGACCCTCGGAGCTCAGCTCGTGGGCCTCCCCTCTTCTGCATCTAAGCTCACCCCCAAGACCATACTGTCTGTGGATAGATGACTCCCAGACTTGTTTTTTCCACTGGAATTCTCTGCAGAGCTTCGTGTGTGTGTCTGGAGCCAGGTGTCCAGCGAACTTAGGGCAGCAGACGCTGAAGAATCACTGTGACTCACAGGACTCTTGATACATTTGTTAAAGAGGTTATTTTAAGAGTTTACTTAATTCTATCTTGTTCCACTTGAAGGAGTTATATTTTTAACAGGTTGTTTTTCTGTCTTGTGTGTGTTAATAATAGCTAAATTTATTTTTAATCAAGTCTGAGTGTATGCAGTATACCCCACGCATGTCATTTTATGGTATATTTTTTAAAGCAGGTATACACATGTGCTCATGCCCACACACATGTGTGTGTATGTTCATGAAGTAACAGATTGGAGAGAATAAGTCTAACTTTTAAAAATTTGAAGGATATTTTCTTTCCTAATAATTTCTCTCAAACACTTTTCTCCTTGGACTTTGAGACCTAGAATTGTAGTATATTTTTCATCCTAAACTTCTAAATCTCTGCTCTATCTAGCTTTGTCCTACTGTGAACTCCAGGTTAAGGATATTGTTGAATTTTTGTCTTTGGTAATATTTGTTACCTCTGAATATGTATGGGGGAGCAAAGTGATTAATTATGCATTAAATAAAGAGGGGCATATTGGAGCTTTTCAATTTGGTGTAAAGAATAAACCCTCAAGTAAACCGCTCTAAAATCCAAACTGGAACAACAAATGCCTACTGCTGCAAGTTTGGCGATGGCAACATACGGCATGCACAACACAGGCAGAGAACCTGTGTGCATTACCACACACTTGCTCAATGTCTCTTTGAAAATTGTTAAGCAGCCAAAGGAAAAACAGGGCATCCTTTGAAGGAAAGAAGCAAAACCGCGTAATCAAATTCTGCACAGGCACCTTCATTTTTCCAGATGTTCAGGCCCAAAACTCTGTCTCACATTCATTTAGCAAATCTGGTCAACTCAACAAACCCTCTCCAAAATCTGCCCACTTTTTCCCACCTCCTGAGTCCAGCCACTGGCGTCTCTCATCTGGATTATCACAGGGTCCTCCTATAATCTCCTGCTTCTGCCCTTTCTTCTTACAGTGCATTCTCAACTCAGCAGCCGGAGTGACCTTGTTTGAGGTTAGCAGACACTGGGCACTCCTGTTCTGTACTTTCACAGCCTTCATCAGGCCTGACCTCTGCCTGCCACGCTACCCCTCACTACCTGAGCTCCAGCCAGTGGTCTCTTGGCTCCTCGTCAGTGTGCTGTGCCTCAGGGCCTTTGCACTTGCTGCGTCCTCTGCCTGGAACACTTTTTCCAAAGACCTTCCTGGCTCCCTCACATCCTTTTGTCACCTTCAATGAAGCCTTCCCAGACCCACCCACCCACTGTACCCTCCTCTGGCATTTCTGGCCCCCCTCCCTTCCCTGCTTTATTTTTTTCCGTATGTTTACTAGTTTGTCGCTATTTCCTCCAGCAGAACATGAGCTCTGTGAGAGGGCAGGAATTACATTTTGTTCATTGCTGTTTTCCTACTGCTGAGAGTAGTGCCCAGCACATAGGCAGTGCTAGAGGGTGTTTATTAAATGGGGTGCGAGCGGGCGGGGCCCGTGATGAGAAAGGCAGTTCTCCTATAGGAACGAGACAAAGGCACACATTGCCACACGAGCAGAATTAATGAGGGTTTGGGGGTGGAGTGGGGAAGTTTTCCTCAGCCTCAGTTCAGACCTCTTTTCACCGGCCCAGGCCGCTAGGGGATAGAGGTCTCCTCAACTATAGATTTGTGAACAGCTGTTTTGAAAACAAGAGCGAGACATTTCTAGTCCCAGGAAACCACTTCGATTCTTAGGAAAAGTTATTCCTTTGTGAAGATTGTCCCCCAACTAAAAATACCAGAGGTTAAATCACTTGGTTAGGCCACCTCGATACCAGCCTAGCATCTTTCTCCTGGCATGCTCAAAGGACTTCCCAGGGACATTAGAGAAAGCTAATTATGTCACTGAGAAACCCAAGTCATGGACAGAAAAAAAACCAAAACATGAAAAGTGAAATGGAAAAGAAAAAAGGCGTATCGATCGCGGGGCAGACTGAGTGTCTGGGTATGCTGGGGCCAGAGTCCCTGGAGCACTGAGGACTGTCAGGGAAGACCTAAATGCATATCATTAAAATTTAAAGGAGGATCCATTTCTCAAGGAGGCGCTGCCTCTGGTTCCTGTAGGGGTTCTGAGGCAGCCGGGCTCAGCCTGGATGGGAGGGGTGCCGGAAGTGGAGTCCTCAGCCCAGCACATGCGGGGCTGGCTCCTGAGAGCAGCAGCTGCAGCCGGGACAGCGTCTGCCTAAGTCCAGGCCTCCCTCCAGTCCTGAGGAATCAGGAGGTGCAGAGCAGCTGGCTTCTCCCTGTCTCTCCTGTGGGAAATTGTGCTTCTCTCTCTCTCTCTCTCTCTCTCTCTCTCTCTCTCTCTCTCTCTCTCTCTCTCTCTCTTATCAAGGTCACACATGCAGAGTTTGAAGAACCAAATAATTCCACAAGTTTTGTTTTGGAAAATAGCTGTACCCTGTCTCCTCTCCCCACATTTTCTTCTCCCTACCCTCAGAAACAATAGCTGTCATCTCTTTGGGCTGCTGACCTTGGTTTTGCCTCTGTATCTCCAAATACTGTGCCTGGGTTGCGGCCACTTGGGCTTCAGCCTGAGGCACACTAGCTACACAAGAGCCTTCCTACCTTCCACATATGCCCCTCATCCCCTGGTCTTTCCCCCTCTCGTTAGAGTGATACCGTATATGATCCTCAGCTAAGTCACAGCATGAATTGTGGCTGTTTTCTTTCCCATACAACTCTTCTATTTTTGCTCTGGATAACGTGTGTGTGTGTGTGTGTGTGTGTTTTCTAACTTCGCTTAATTTTCTATATACTTATTGCTAATTCGACCCCCAGATCCTTAGCTCACCGACATCTCCCCTCAGACATTCAGGAACATTGGATACTCCGTGAATTCCATCTTGGTGACACAGTCTCTCCTGAAGCCATGGGCAGCTCCCTCTGCCTGTCACATAGCTGCTCTCCTGGGGTCTCCCTTCCCCCCACCCTGCAGATTGTCTTGCCTCCTATGTCGAGTCTCCTCTTTCTGGAAACATATGTTCCTCTTCCTCATTTTATTTCCTCACTTTCACCATCCGTTAGTATGATCTTCTTGAGATGTCCCTGAACGGTAAGTCTTTTTTTGACACTTTGCATGACTAACAAGGTTGGGAATGTCTCGATTCTGTTTCTCAGGCTGAAGTGTGAAATCCCGGGTTGGAAAGGACTTTCTGTCACAGTTTAGAAGGCATCACTCCCTTGTGCCCGAGCTTCCGGGTGGCTCTCAAGAGTTCCACGTGCCTGTTCCATTCTCTGTGGTCGCCTTAGGGTCATCTCTTCACCTTGGCAGGCGTGAGATTCCACAGGCATGGATGTTGGTGTGAGGCAGTTTTCATCGTTCAAGCAACCCAGGGACTTGTGCTTGAGGGCATGTTCTTCAGTTGTTTCTGGGGGAATTTTCTCTCCTCCATTTGTCTCTCTCCTCTCTGTTTGGAGCTCCTGTTATTCAGGAGTCTGAACCTCTGGCTTCTTTCTCTCATGTTCATACCCTTCTGTCAGATTTCCCATCCCTTTCTATTTTTGCTCTGCTTCCTGGATATGTCTCTCCACTTTGTCTTCCATATGTTCTGTTTTTTCACTTTTGCTTTCACCTTTTCAATTTGAAAGAGCACTTCTGTTGAATGTACCTTTCAATCATATCCTGTTCTTATCTGATAGATTCCAGTATCTTCTCTTATCTCTTGGAGGCTATGAATGTTAGTTGTTTCTGTGTTTTCTTTTCTTTTCCACGTGGCTCCTGATTCCATTGGGCTCCCTGTATCCATGTGTTTGTTTTGGTCTCTGGTCTCAGGTGTCTGACACCGCTGGAGTCTTTGCATGTTTAAGAGCAGGAGCTTCAAAGATGACTGGAAGCTCAGGTCTGAGGGCGAGGCTTCCCCACAGCCGTTGCTCCGGGCTGTTTCATTGGGGCGGCTGCCATGGCAGTGTGTTGAGGTCTTCCTTTCAGGGGCAGAATCCCCATGAAGATTCCAGTTTCCTGCCTGCAGGGAACAGGGTCCAATTCCCATAATCTGGGAGCCACAGAAAGGACACAGGTAGGAGAGGGAGGGGAGGGGAGTCTCCACATTCAGTCATACATTCCGTCATACATTCCCTTCATCCTCTCATTTCTTTAGGATGCCTCTGCCCTGCCCTCCACTTGCCTGACACCCCCCCCCCCAAAAGGCAGAGAATAAACCTCCAGGCTTTATCTGTGGTGGAGGGGTAGGGGTCTCCTGGCTGCTAGAATTGAGGAAGGGACAGGTGTCTGACTGCCTCTAACAAGACTTTTGACCAATTATCATTATCTTGGTCCCCCTCCCCCTCCCCACCTCCAGAGTCCTTGAGGACCCCGTATTTTAAGTCAGGTGGGTTCTCGCTTTCTCTACTGTCAACTTAGGATTCCATGTTCTTGAGCCTATAGTCTTTCTCATCATTCATCTCTTTCCAGCTTCTTCTCTTTTTTGTGGGTTTTGCTATGCCAAAAGAAAAGAAATGGAAAAGAGAAGGAAGGAAGGAAGGAAGGGAGGGAGGGAGGGAGGGAGGGAGGGAGGGAGGGAGGGAGAGACAGAGGGAGAAAGGGAGGAAATGATGGTTGGTTTTGCCCTCATCTTTAATTAAAGCCTACTTTTATAATAAGGTTGTTTTTAAACGTTTTTAGTCATGAAATTCATTCTTCCAAAGAACTCTCCAGGAAGGGTCGCCCTCTCAGCCTCCTCCACAGGCCTTTGAGGCCCTGATGGCACCTCGCTGAACTTCTAGGACACAGAGGAGCACAGAGAAAAGTGCTGTGTTCTAGAAAGTCTAGAAGTCTTTGGGCTTTGGACTGAGACAGAGTTCAGATTCTAGCCCTGCCTCCAGCAATGACAGGCCAGTCCTTAAAAATAGCTATGATGGTACCTCCCCCACAGGCCTCTGTGTGACTTCATGGTGAGATAACATGGGCTGTTTACTCCAGGCCTGGCACACGGCAGTGCTCAACAAATGTGCCACTTCTTCCTCGCGTCCTGCCTCCCTCATTGCTATTTCCTTCTTTCCCTCTTCCTTTCCTCCTTCCCAGCTCACGGCCTCCAGCATGGTTGTCACCTTGTTCAGGCCCAAGTGGTCTTCCTGCCCAGGCGGCAGAGAGCCCCCAGAGGCTATACATCAGGGTGTGTCTTTGATGGCTGTGCATGGACAGAAGTTCAGAAGGGAGAGAGGGTTGGGGGTGAGCTCCAATTCTGTAACTGGTTGATCCATCAGCAGTAAAAACAAATCCAAACAAGAGACCTGACCCATGGACTATTGGGCAGAAGGAATGTCTGTCTGACAGTGGAGTTGAGCACGGGTCCGCCTGAATTTTATTAGCAGCGCATCACAGGGAACTTACACCTTTTCCATCTTTGGCCGTTGTTTGAAATGAGACCTCCCCCCGGGAGGGAGGTACCCTGGTGTGAGCCCTAGAGTTGGGTATGTCTAGTTTCTCCTCTGCGTCTCAGTTTCATTGTCCATTGGGAGGATGTCGGAAAGGACTTGGGCCTGGGGGTGTGGGGCTGGGGTCTGAGTCCTGACTCTGCCACTACTACCCCTGAGGTCTTGGACAGCGCTTTTATTTTTCCTGAACCTCGGTCTCTCATCCGTACACCGAATGATGGCCGTGGGGGTTGGGGAACCATCTATGGCTGTCATGATGTGACGTGGAGGCTCTTTGTAGTTGAGCTGTTTCAGCTCTACACTCGATCCTGGAAGAAGGCGTTGCTCCGGGGCGGTCACAGCAGGGACAGGCCTGGGCACAGGGCTGGGCAGGCTGTCACGAGCCCTGTGACTCCATGAGGAGAAGCTGGCATTTTCTATAGGTTGGAAAACCTAATTCGAGCTCATCATCAGGGTACCCCTTCTTGGTCAGAGGCCTTTGACAGTGTGTCCCTGCCTGAGATGAGACCGCTAGTGGGAAGAATTTCCTCTCGGAGCCCGGAATTGGGGACTGAGTGTTGACTTGTCTGAACACACAGGCCAGGAGTAAGAGAGCAAAGGAGATGCCATTCTAGAGGGTCCTCTGGCCCCACAGCTTAAAATAAGGAGGAGAAAGTGGCTTTCTCCCCAGGGCCCCGGGTCTTTTGGAGGAGGGGTCCCAGCTGTGGCCTGTCCCCAAGAAGCAGCAGTGGCTCCTTGTTGTACACATAGTGGAGGTCCAGGCCCAGGAGACAGATACCCTCTAGCCAGCCACAGCCTGCCACCCTCTGCTCGCCGGCCTCGGCACCTTCTGTCATGCTCTGTGGTGCTCCTAGGATGCACTTCTCCATTCTGGGGGTGCACATGCCTCTCGGGGTTATGGTGGATATTAGATAGAATCAGACACATCAAATGCTTGTCCAGAGCCCAGCGCACTCCATCCCACCCCATTGCCAATCAGAGGAATGGCGTCCTTTACTCCCTGCCCTCCAAGGGGAGCACCTATCTGGGTTTAGCCATAGAGCCAGACCTGGGTTCAAATCCTGGCTCCGTCACTGATGAGAAAGTCACTGAGCCTCTCTCTGGCTCAGTCTTCTCACCTGAAAGATGGGGATAATAATAGGACCTACTTGTCAGAGTCGTTGAAAGTGAAAGGACACCACGTCTGTATGTAATATCCTGGGCACAGAGGAAGTTGACCTCTCTTTCTGCCATTAATTATCAGTAGTTATTTACACATGGCCTCTTCACGTAAAGGGTAGAGTCCTGGTATTTCGCCGTCTACAAGCACGTGGCGGGGGAGTGCAGGCTCTGTCTGTGGGAATCTGGGCTCTATGAGAGTGACTATCTCATCTTAAGTAGGCTCTGCAACTTCTCTGGGCTTCGGTTTCCTCGTCTGTAAGAGAGAGACAATAACATCTCAAAGGGTTTGCATGAGAATGAACTGAGACGTTATAGGCAAAGAATTTATAATGCTTGGAGCATAATAATTACTCAGTAAAAGTCTACTGTTACGGTTATGAAACAGTCCCTAGAAATGATTTGGTCCACATTCCTCATTAGCAAAATGAGGGAGCCATGGCCCAGGGAGGCAGTAATGCAGCATGTTAATGACAGAAGCCGGCCTCTTGCACTCACTCAAAACATGTCAACACGAGGGAGGGACGAAGGGCTCCGTGGCAAGGGCGTGTGAGTGTGTGAGGACATGTACCATCTTGCTGTGACTGTGTCGATGGCAGGGGGACCGTACTGTGTGCCATTGGTTGGAAACCTAAAGTACCTTCAGTTCCTGTGAAGAGAGATGGCCAAGCCCAGAGGATTCCTTTGGCTCAAGAGAGAACATAGGGTGGCCTAGTTAGGGAGCCTCAACCCAAGCAGGTGGAGGAGGGCCCTCACCCTGTGGGGGTGGAGCACGCATGAGGATCAGAACCTGACCGGGCAGGGGAGGCCTGGCGTGGCCTTGGCTGGAAGAAGCACACATGGAAGCATTCAGGGGTGATGCGACATGGAGTTGGCAACTTGCTCTTAAACGGTTCAGAAGAAAATTCATCTTTTTCATTACACTTGCAACTTTTCTGTATATTTGTGTTTCAAAATAAAACCTCTTTCAAATTAAAAAAAGAGAGAAAGAACCAGTTTGGCTCAGAAGAAAAGAGACCAGGAATCCAGGAAGCGAGGAAAGAGTATAAAAGACACAGAATCTCTCGGGGGTACCCCAGGTAGATTTCTGAACAAGAGGAATTGGCCAAGGCCAAGAGGGGGAGCTCAGGGCGTCAGGCCAAAGGAGGAGCGCAGCCTGAACTCCAAGCAGAATTTTGGATTTGTGCAGTGGACCCGTGTCATCTGTCACCATGGGTGGCTTGCAGACTGAAGGATGGCCCAGGTGGGGGCGGGGGTCGCTGGGAGAGGTACATCCCAGGGCACCACCGCCAGCAGGAGACAGATTGGGTTGGAGCAGGGCCACAAGGGGGCATTTTGCCAGGCAGGCAGGCTCCCAAGACCATGGTGGCAGCAGACAGGGACGGACACAGGAGCGAAAATGAACCTAAGGCCTCCAGGGAGAAGGCAGGCTGTGAACGAGGCCTTATGACCCACTGGCAAGCACAGCTGGCAGATGGGGACCAGAGGTGACCAGCCAGGGGCTGGGCAGGGCTTCTGGGGCCTGGAGCCAGGAGCAGGCCGGCACCTCCCCAGGGGAGGCAGCAAGACAAGGAGGCAGCCCAGGGAGGGCAAGGGGGCTTGTCCGCAGGCTGTGCTGCTCAGCGTGGGGCAGGATCTTTAGGGGCCAAGGAGAAAAGCGTGTCCACCCAATGGGGGCCAAGTTGGGCACAGGGTGATTCAGAAGGTAGAGAGGCCACCCCCTAGCAAAGAGGAGGAGGCCAGTTAGTTCCCAGAGACTCGGAACATCAGCAGATCTAGCAGCTGGGCCACCTCACGTCCGGCTGTCGGAAGTTCCTGGGCCTGCTTAGCTTGCAAGCTTAGGACCACACTCTGAGTACCATGATTTTCCTGAGGTTTATAACCTACTGGCAGCGGCACTTCTGTTGACTCTAGTTTTTCGCCATCGCAGTGAGTGGTAAAACCCTGCCCCTGCGGAGGGCAGCTAGGAATGTGCATCCTCCCCACTGGTCAGTGGTGGGAAGGGAGGAGCCCCATGGGGCAGAGCAGAAGGTAGTGGCTGGACTGGGTCTGGACCAAGGGATAAATAAAGTTGCCCTAGGGAGCCAGGCGCAGGCTGAGCAGTGACCTGGGGGCCATCACTGGGGCTGGTAGAAGGCAGCACGGGCATGTACTGGGCCAGCTGCGGCCCCACTCACAAGAGGGCGTTCCCCACCTGGGCTCATACAGGGTGTTCGTGGGATCTGGTGGCTTCAGGGAAGCGCAGAGCATGGTTGTCCTTATGTTGGTCCCAGCTTTCTTCCTTCCCCCTTTCAGGGACCAATGTGCCTTTGGTCTGCCCCATCCTCCCGAGGGATCCCTTGACTTTGGTTCTTATCTGAGGCCAGGAGAGGCTGCTGGGAAGGTAGGGGGGCTTTGGCTGGGGTCCTGCTGAACAGGGCGCTGTGCTTATTCAAGTCCTTTTTCTCCGTGCCCAGCATGTCAGAGACGCCCTCCCAGGCAGGGACAGGACCCTGGCAGCCTCGAGCTCCCTGGTGTCAGATGCACTTGGCAGGAGCGGGCCTCGTCATCTTTCTCTCTAGGACAACGACGAAATGTTGGGATAGGGGTCAAGTACTGGATGCCCACAGGAAGGCTGGGGGTAAAGAGGCAGCTGGGGCTGCAGCAGGCTGTGTAGATGGGCCTCACTGTGGGGCCTGGGCACGCTCTCAATGCAGCACTAGGCCCGGGGGACACTGTCGCTCTCCTCTTGAAAAGACATCATGTGCGCACACACGCGCACCATGCTTACAACATTGCTTCATACCTTCAGGAATTCCTCACGTTTCAGTCCCTCCCTGAGCTCCTGGGCCCCTCCCAGCCTCGGCCTGCTTCACAGAGGCTCTTGGCATTTACAGCTCTCTACCTGAGAACCTTCCACCAGCCACTACGCAGGTCATCGGGGTGATTTTAGGCAGCACCTGGACAAATGCTCCTTATTTCACGTGTCACGTTCTATTTTAATGTGTGTTAGAGAACTGTTACCGACACGTGACACCTGCCATTTCGTGTGTGTGAGGCCTTAGGACAAGGCCGTGGTGGGGTGGGAACCCCAGGCTCATGCTCAGGCCTGTCTCTGAGCTCAGACGCCTGGAGAGCCTGACATGTAGGTGCCCAGTGTGGGTTCTGGAGCACCCCTCCCAGGCGTGTCACTCGAGTCCTTTGGGTAATTCGCGGGAAGATCACTTCCGGTGGGGAGTTGGAACTGGCAGAACCCCAGAGATGTAACAGTGGAGAGCCTGGAAGGGAGCAGGTAGGAATGGGTGCAGGTCAAGGGCGCGCCCTGGAGGCTGGCCAACCCGGGTTTGAGTTCTTGTTCCATCACCTGCTGACTGTGTGACCTCAGGTGACTTACTAACCCCTCTGTGCCTCCCTTTGTCCACCTGCAAAGTGGGGAGATGACACCGCCGAGGGCTGTTCTGAGGACGGAATGAGTTACCGCCGTGCTCAGCACAGGGCCCGGAACCTGCGAATGGTCAATAAACGTCGGCTTGCGGGCGTCTGGCAGCCCCACGTCCAGCACCTGCTGATGGCTGCACGTGTAGTCACTGACCATGAGGGCTGGGCAGCGCTCAGAGGCACCTCTGAGGACACGGCGTCCAAGCTGAGTTTAGGACAGGGGGTAGTTCATAAAGCCAGGGGGCGGGGAGGAGGGGAGGGAGGATTGTTCCAGACTGACTGGCTGGCAAGGGCAAAGGCCCCCTCAGAGGCTGGAGGGACGGGGTACTGGTGAGGCTGAGTGGGGAAGGAAGTGGCACTGAGTGGAGGGGGCCAGGGAGGATGGGAAGAGGCGGGTAAGCCAGGAAGGGGCTTGTGACGGGGTCACAGGTGTCAGAGGGCAGCGTAAGCGGGTGAGGAAGGACCTCGGTGACTTTTCCATCAAGTGGAAGAGGCTGTATACTTGGTCTCATTTTTGTGAGGGTAGAGTGGGGATAACAAATGAAAACTACTCCGCATTGTAAACATTGCGTGCATTGGTGGCTATTTTTCAATCCCGAGGCCTGATATTCCTGGAACTCTATTGCATAGTTGGCCCTAAAGCCTGGCTCAGAAAGAGCCTTTGCCAGCTCCCCAGGGCCCTCCAAACACCACATGGGTGATTAGCTCACAGACCATCTCCTCAGGCCCCTCTCTCTGCCCGAGCCAGACTGCATCCTCTGAACACGCCACAGCTCTCTGCCCCTGTGCCTTGGCTCCTGCTGATTCTTCTGCCTGGAAGGCCTGCCCCTTCTCTCCGTCTCCAAGTGCCTAAGTCGACCTGTCTTTCACAACCCAGGTCAGATGCCCCCAGTCCCCCTGACCTGTCCCCACCTGCCACTCACTGCCTGCTAGACACCATCCCTCCTTCCAAACCCCAGGACCCGTTATCGTCCCTCATCCTGAGGGACATTTATTACTCTGTTTGGTCCAGACAGATGGGTGCTTCCCAGCCTTCAAGTCTACCATCAGGGGAACGCCCTGAAAAGAAATCCACATATGGTTTAAAATGTGTACGTTTAAAATGTTGACAGGGGGCCAGATCACCGTGATCTTGGACGTGAAACGGTGCCCTTTACCAGAGGTACAGCTGAGGCCCAGTCCCTGTGGCTCTCTGAGTCCAGTGTCTCCATCTCTGTTGTAAAGTCAGGAGGCCGGAGGACACCTGAGTGTCTGCCACCAATCTCAGCAAACACCAAGTAGATCTGCAAGGAATATTTGCAGGGTCTGTTCTGTCAGCCATTCAGAGCTGATTCTGCCCCTCATCTAGACCTCATTCCAGTCACAGGGTGGCCTTCTTGCTGCCACCGGCCCCTCTGAAAGGCACCACACATGCTGTGAATAGCAGTTGTGAGTGACACTTCATCCAGGCAGGGCCGGCACTGCTGGAGAGCTGCCCACAGGCTTTCTAGAGACACTGTGTTGACTCACTTCTCTGCTGGGCACCTGGCTGGTGCAGGAAGGTGGGTGGGGAGCTCCTAGTCATCTGTAACAAGGTCACACCCCGTCTGTCATGTCAGCCCCGGCGCTGCTTTGGGAGACAGGCATCTAGGATCACGGTGCTGGCTCCACAGCCAGTGTCTGTGTGGCCCTGGGCAAGCCCCTTCCCTCTCTGGGTTTCAGACACCTTGCTGGCCCTGCAAGACCTCGAGGCCTCAGAGGGTGAGCACAGGCTGTGAAATGCCCAGGGTTTCCTCACTTAAAAGCATCTATTCTGTCTCTGGAGTCCTCTATCAGCTCCGTGCCTGCTGAGAAGAGCACGCCTTGTTTCCCTGTGCCCTGAAGGGAACCTTTTCCCAGCACAGAGCGAGCTGAAGGGAGACCGTTCCATTTGCACCTTCCATTTGAGGAGCGCTTCAGCTGCCCCACCCCGCCTTCTCCCCAGCAGCCCTCACTCTGCACACCCAGCAGGGGCCTCAGACAGCTTTACCTTTGCTGACCCCTGATGGAGACGCAGCACGTGGGCCCTGGACTGAGCCCTGTTGCATCTGGCCATCGCCTTGCTCTACTGCCCATTCTGCACCCCAACTCCGCCGTCACCTTGCTCTACTGCCCATTCTGCACCCCAACTCTGCCATCACCTTGCTCTACTGCCCATCCTGCACCCCAACTCTGCAGGAACAGCATCCACTGTCACTGAGGGTCTGCTGTGACCCAGGTACAGAACTGAGCACTCAGCGCTTCACAGATGTCATCTCGGTTCCTCTTCACCCGCTGCTAGGTAGGCTAGACATTCTCATTCTCTCTCTCTCTCTCTCTCTCTCTCTCTCTCTCTCTCTCTCTCTCTCTCT
>PVKE010007473.1:0-50573 GCA_004027555.1 Craseonycteris thonglongyai
AAAAAATTAAAAAAAAAAAAAAAAAAAAGAGTTTGTTGGGTGTGTGAAAATTCACATCTATATTGAGGCTTACAGAGTTTGGGGGGAAATCTGTAATACTATAAAAGCATGAAAATGACACTGAGAACTTGCACAATTGGAATAAAAACACCATAATGGTGCGTAATAAGCTAGTGATCCATTTTTAAAATAAACTCCCTGTCTAGTCTGTGATCATCAACAGTCTGTTACCTTGAAAACATCTTATTAAGCGAAATAAGTCAGAATGAAAGAATCAAGAAACATACGACTTCACTTATAGGTGGAATATAAAACTGAAAGGAACAAAGAAACAAAGACTCATGGACACAGTCAATAGTTTAGTGGTTACCTGAGGGTAAGGGGGGAGGTGGGGGGGAGAGCTGGGTGGGGAGAAGTAGGGAGGGGGAATCAAACATACAGTGATGGAAAGTGAGCTGATTCTGGGTGGTGAGCACACAATGCGATGTATAGACAATATAATGTAGAGTTGTACACCTGGAAATAATGTAATTGATATCAATTAATGTCACCCCAATAAATTTAACAACAACAAAAAAAAAAACCCACACACAATCTGTTGAAGGTTTTTAAAATTAATTATTTTGTTATTTTCTCCCTAAGTTAGTCTTCAACTATTAATCTTATCTTACATATGTCCTTTGGATTTTAATATTAGGACTCTCAAACAAGAGTATATCAATTCCATAGGCCAGTTCTTAAAAGTTTTGCTTTTACTTAATCAAAAGGGGCTCGTGATGTTAGATTCTGGTATCAGGTAATAATAATGCTGAAATGAGGCTCACTGTGAAACTTTCTCCCCCAACTTTGTTGTTTCTGTAAATATATTTGATCTTAGAAAACACAGCACTCTAGGAAATGACCTGGTGGCTCCCATGTTCTGGAATAGCAAAGAAAAGTGAAGCAAATTTAAAAAAATGAAGTTTCTGTGGAAAATACATTCTATATCTAGTTGATGTTTATCGGGTATGAAAGACACTGGGAATTCCATATTTTGGCAAATTGAGCAAAGACATCGTTCCCAGATATGTGACCCTGGGAAGAAGCTGGCCTGTCGCAGTGATGGGTAGGAAGTCAAGCCACCAAGAAACATTTATTGAGGACTCATTCTGTGCAAGGTGCTGTGGAAAATGCAGACTCACCTAAGGCTTAAATACTGGCCTTGAAGTGACTTGCAGTTAGTTTAAGAGAATGAAGATTTATACACTTGAAACAGGGCAAATAATGCAGAAAGACACATGAGTCAGTGGCAAGGAGTAAACAGTCATGACTGTAGGAATGCGGAGTGTGGAGAGGCTGGTTTTATTACAGGGTTGTTTGTTCTGGGAAGAGGCGGAGGACAGGCTGGCTGCCCAGAGCCTGGAAGAATCTAGGATTTCCATAGGCGTGAGAGGAGAAAACAAAGAATCATCAATAAGTGAGTATGTGCCAGGGGTATGTGGGCTGAAAACTTGGAAGATAGTGGGTTGGCATATATGGGAAACCAAAGGGATGTGGCTGTTATTGACAGGTGGTTTAGTTGGATTCTGAGCCTTCTGCCTAATAGAAATGCAGCAGTAAAGCGAGGATTCTGTGTATGTAATAGAGGACTGACCGCCACAGTTTTTATGCCAAAGGTGTGTTTTATTCTACATAAATTCTTTTTTTTTTATATCTTTTTATATTTATAGAGAGTAATTATTTTATCTTCAGTGCATATTTATTTCTATTTTACTTTTGACAGATAGAGAGAGAGCTAGAGACAGAGACAGCTAGAGAACCGAACTGTGGGAGCTCCCCAGTTCAGCATGTGGGTCCGCCCGGGCTGGAGCCAGGATTTGATCCTCGGTCCTCGGGGCCTCAAAGTGAGCGCTCAACCCGCTGAGCCGTCCCGGCTTTCCCCATACATAAATTCTTTTAATCAATGCTTTGTGCTCTCATGCATGATTATTTAGCACTTTCTTCTTCAGGGTCGAAGGGACATGGAGAAACATACATGTCCATAAACACAGTCTTCTAGTAGCGTAAACCACAATGCTCAAATGCACATGCATACGAGGTGAGAGGTGGTTTGCTACTAATAAATGGAACCTCCTCTAGGCTCTCTTTAGAAGTCCTTCAATATCCAGTCTCATGTAACATAGTAACGTAAGGGAGGAAAGAATTTGAACACAAGGAAAAGTCTCCAGTGTGCATTCAGCTTTTGAGATGGGATAGGGGATGCTGGTGTTTGCAGTTGGTTGATCTCCAAAGCAGGTCAGCCAAGACTTTCATTGCTGATGAAGGCTTCATTTAAATATCCTTTCTTAACTATATACGAGTCCAGGAAATCCAAATGTGAATACCTGCCATACATATATTTGCATAACTGGGGGGCAGGGGGAATGTGTACCCTATGACACTCTTCTCACTAGCATTGGGATGGGCCATTATCATAATCTAGCCCTGTTTCTATTGGTTCTAGGTTTTTTGTTTGTTTGTTTGCTTCATTGTTTGAGAGAGAAAAGTGGGGAGGGCCCGGAACAGTCTCCATAGTTGTACATCATTAGTTGTGACGTGGTTTCATTCCACGCAAGTGGATGTGGGGCCACATGGGGTGGAAACCAAACTGGGGCCTCCCACCTGGGAGGTGAGAACCTTCACTGCTGTGATATCCCAGTGGTTACCAGTTGCGCCCCAGTCCAGCATATGGGTCTGCATGGGCCCGGGCTGGGAATTGAACCCTGGACCTTGTGATTGTGGGGCAGGCGCTCAACTGCTGAGCTAACCTGGCATCCCCTGATTCTAACTTTTTCTCCCTGTGATAATACAGTAAGCATAATTGGTTTTGCCTCTTTTAAAATTCAATGTAAGAAAGAAAAAAAAAAGCCTTGTGGTACTATAGTACAGAATTCAGTGTCATGGGAAGGTCATGTCTAATGGATAGCTTGCATGTTTAATAGCGTTGAAGATCAAACTTCAAAAAAAGTTATTTTGCATATTATTTTTCTGTGAGTTGAGGGGATACTTGGTGTCCCTGAGAAATTCTAGGATTTCACAGGCAGTTCTTTGTGTTCTTGAGAGCAGCCTGAATGTGGTTGGCAGGGGTGGCATGAGGAATAAACATATTTTAAGTGTTCTACAACTTAGTATACTTGTTCGTAATCCTTATCTGCAGTTTTAAAATAAAAAAATCCTTGGAATCTGAAAACATAGTTGTAGGTCTGTAGGAAACTTATTTGAATCTAACATGGATGGACTTAAGAGTATTTCTCGTTTTACTAGAACACTTAATATAAAACTATTCATACATATTGCTGCACACATATTAACATTTGATTATGGGTCCTGTCCCAACCCCCTACTGGGAATGTTATGTAAAAATTGGAATAGTCAGAATCATCTTTCTAAAATGAGAAAATGCTCAGAGCCCCGTAACACATTCTGCCCCAAGGGTTTCTGATAGGGCTGGGTTGCACAGGGTGGTAGTTTCCCAGGGCCGCAATAATAAACTCCCACAGACTGGGGTGCGTAGAACATAGAAATTTATTGTCTCAGTACTGGAGTCTGGAAATCTGAAATCAAGGTGTCAGTGAGGCCATGCTCTCAGTGAGGTCTCAGGGAAAAACTCCTTCTTTGCCTCTTCTCCTTTCAGATGGTTACCCACAATGCTTAGCATCCCTTGGCTTGTATGGGCATCCAGCCAGCCACATGGCCACCTTCTCCCTCTGTGTCTTTGGATCATTTTCCCATGTGCTTGATTGTCTCTGTGTCCAAATTTTCTCTCTTATAAGGACACAGTCACATTGAATTAGGGCCCACCCTCATGACTTAATTTTAACTCTATTATACCTCTGTAAAGATCCTATTGCCTAATAAGTTCACATTCTGAGGCTATGGGGTTAAGACGGCAACGTATCTTTTTGGAAGGACGTGATTTGGCCCATGTCACAGAGAATAGTTCAAGATGAGCACTCCATATTTTTCTGTGTTCGGGCCAGTGCCCAGTTCAAGACCTTTGCCTCATGGCTTTCCTGGTGACCTAGCAGCTGCTTCACTGCATGGGTGTCACTCATGGTTCTTCCTCTTCTGACTTTAGACACTGTCATATGTCATCTTGAGTTCACTTCAGAGAGGAATCCCTTTCCTCAGACAATCTTACCTGCGAGAAGATGACAGATTTTTTCAGTGAGAACTGGACTGGCTTGGGGTTAACTCCTGAAGTACCTCTGGTACAGCTGCCATTCCCACCTCTGAGAAGTCTAGAATGTTCCTAAGCCTGTTAAAGGAAGGATTGTGTAGCAAGTGCTTCCTTAGGACACATAGTGAACACTTGGCCAGAGAGGTTGATGTTTTTATGTGCATAGGAAATGCTGAGCAGTCTACATACAGTTCCCTCTCCTCTCCCACTTAACCCTGTCCGCCCTTGGAAATTGGCCATGTGAGGTCGATGTCAACATAGTTGTTTAGTAATCTGCATGGTGTCTCCCTGCAACAGTGCTTTGTTCCTGAGCACTCAGCACCCAGGGCTCTCAGCAGTGTGCGTTTCTGCGATGTGGAGGGCACTGATTAGCTCCCTGTGCTGTCTCTCGTCCCAGCATCCGGGAGCTTGCAGTGACAGCAGAGGTAAAGTTGGGGCTGCGCTCGGGAAACTGACGACTCTTCCAGAGTTAAACACAACTTCTCCCTGTTTACTTGATAAAGGCTGAATTCCCTGAGTAGTTCCCTACCTTAGAATTTGACCTCTTTTCTAGTTCAGCACTGATCAGTGTTGGTTCCACTTTGGCATCAAGTTCAAAGTCCCTCTGCATGAACAGAGGTATTTCTTCTTTGATCATAAGGGCCCGAGTGTGAGTAGCCAAGGAGTTGATTTCAGTGTTCTCAGAGTAATGACTTCCCTATAACACTGGAAGTCTTTTTCTTTACTTGGTTATTTCAGTGTGATTCTCTGTGTACCTGTGTTTTGTTTTGTGTTTTAGGCTACTAACTTTTCAAATAGGGGGTGGTGGAAGCTAACTTATAAACAGTAACAGAGTTAAGCAATTAAGAACGTAGTATCTTTGAATTTTTGTTTTTTGAATTTCGACCTGGGTTGGCTTTTCTAACCATGAAGGAAGGAGAGGAGCAGGTATCAGTATTCCACCAAAATCAAGTCAGAACCGGCTGCCTGAAGTGATCAGATCTCAGAATTTTCCCCCGTGCCTTGTGCCCTCTAGAACTGAATTCCTGACAGGCTGCTATTATTACAGGGTCCTTGTACCTGTTCTCTCACTAGACAATAGTGTTTGTCTAAATAGGCAAGAACTGACTTGCCTTTATTCTGCTCTCTTCTTTCCCCCCACCCCCACTGAAATAAAAAGTGGTGCTGACAGGTTATAATTACAGGGAGGCCTTGTAGGTTGCCCTTCCTATGACCCCAGTAAACATGGCAGTGTCAAGTGGCCAGGGGAAGGCCCTGAAGAGAGGTGAAGTCCTCGGCAGCCAGTAGACATGAAGCTGTACCCTCCTGCCGGCCCTTTGGGGGCCATTGGATATTGGGGCGGAAATACTAAATTGAATGTGCTCATTGAGCTGGACCCTGGAGGAACAGAGGAAAAGATGGAGTCTCAGTGGTTCCCAAAATGAAGTGTCCAGATGAGCAGATTGTTACAAATGCAGATGATCAGATTCCACCTCAGATCTGATTTGGAAACTCTGGGGTTGGGACCCCTCAGTCTATGTTTTAACCTGGCCTTCCAGGTGATTCTGATGCCCACCACAGTCTGAGAACCATCTTCTCTAGAAATTTCTAAGCTCCAAACCTTCCACACTCACCCTCGCCTTCACGGTGCTGCTGGGCCGTAGAACTAACATGTCTGTACTGACAACAGAGTCCTCATCTTAATGCACATACAACACAGAGGGCGTATCTAGATATTCTCAGTTGTTCTTGTTAACCGTTACCGTGGGCAAACCCATCAGAGTGTAGATACTGCCAAGTGAGAGCAAGCATGAAGCCCATCGCATGTGTCTGGGAAAAGGTAAGAGTAAGCTCTTTCGAGGAGGGGCCGTCTTAAAGAGAGTTGAGACACGATGGGGAGTATTAGAATGTTTCCACCTTCAATCTCACCAACTTCATAATTTTTTGTAGGATTAGTATTCTCTGTGACACAAGACTTTTTATGTGGTGACTCTGTATGTGCCCAGCATAGATCGCCTTCTCTTGCCTGGGGAGTTTACTAGATTGAGCAAATTTCCTTTCTATTTCTGCTAGAGTATACAGTATTGCTTAAATTGTAGAGTTGAACTGACAGTTTTCAAAAAACTTCTTTGGGGTTATTTAGCATTCAGGGCCTACCATTATTTAGTAACTGTAGGACTTCTGAGACTCAAAGCTCTGATTGACCAACCCAGTATTCTGTATTCAGCAGGGTCCAGATAGCACTGTAACTTAATAGCCATTTATGTTTAACTGTTGTTAGCACATTTGTACTGTCTATAAAAATTCTGCTTGTACTGCCTCTTGGAATTTCTGTCTGTTTTACTTCTTTGGAGTTCTAGAAGTTTATTATCCTTTGTGTGGAACAATTTACATACCGGTAACATCTATCAACTGGTAATACTCTCTAGGCAGGAATTGATTCTATGGAGCACTGGTAAGTGAATGTACAAGTGTGTTAGAGATAAGTTGTCCATGCAATCGCCCCTACAATCATGACCCAAGATTGGGCCCCCTGAATGATGAGTTGTAGGTGGCAGGGGACAGGGAGGGAGCTGATTCTGACTTAGAGATTTCAAGACTTGAGTGACTGGGCAGGCTTTAGGATAAGAGTAAATTGTTAGTTGTTCCAAACAACAAGATCATAACTGAAATATTCAAAGTGTATTTTCTAGCAGTTTTACAGAATATGCCTAAACTATGAAGTTTTAATGCCTGCTTTACCTGCTTAAGACCAACATAAGAAAGCATTTGTCTGTAAATTGCCCCCATTGCTTTATTGTATTTGTTGAAAGATTGTATATATTCAAGAGTGGCTAACTCATTGACAGTATTGGTGACAAGAGATATATTTCAAAGTATACTTCATGCCCTTCAGCAAATCTCCAGACCTGGAGTGTGTGTGTGCATTCTTTCACAAATCTGCAGTAATCATCTATTTAAAGCAGTTTTCTGGGTAGGAAAAATATTTGAAGCCCTTTAGGGTTTGTTACTGAGGTATAGACTAGCCATGAAATTGCAGTGTTCAGTGCCTGATTGAAGAGTGTATTATAGTTGAAGCATTTGCTCAACTATTATTGGTATTTTCATAATTTTTGTATTTATAAAAAGAACTTGCTCAACAGTAGAAAATTTAGAAAAAAATAAGCACAAAGAAGAAAATAAACAATTCATAAACTTAATCTAGAAAGAACAACTATTAATTTTCGCTGTTTTTCTCAATTACTTTGTATATACTCATATATATATATATGTATATATATATATATATATATATATAGAATTAGTCACATTTTTAGATCCTGTTTATTCCCTAATATTATACCATTATTTTCTCCCATTTAAAAATATTTTCTGAAAAGATTTTAGTAGTTTACAGTATTCTAGACCATAATTATACCATAATTTATTGAATCATTTCTTTATTGGACTAGGTGGTTACTTCTAACATTTTTCTTATACATGATGCTGTAATGAATATCTTTTGCAGATAAATATTTGCCTGCATCTCTGATTATTTCTTTGGGATTAATGCTTAGAAATAAATGTTGAATCAAAGGTATCAATTCTTTGGATGTTTTTTATACCACCTACCATATTGCTTTCCAGAAAACTTATAATAATTCCTTTCCCATAGTAGAGTATTAAAATGTCTGCCTCTCTTTAGAAAGTGTTAACTTTTTGTGTCATTGACATTGTGTTAGATTGTCAGTCTCGATATGATTGCTTATATTCATGCTTTTTATTTCTTGTTTCTATTTAGGTTTTGTTTTTTTTCTTGTAAGTGTTCTGTGTTATTTATCAATAATTCATGTCACACTATAATAATAGTAGTAGAAAAGGATGAGGAAGGCTTCTACAGAACTGGTTTTCCAATGAAACTTTCTCTGGGCCTGCTGAATCATGGTATGTCAGAGACATCAAGTAGTCAAAATAAATTTGATCTGTGGTGCTGTGTAGCATGCCACATTACATTTGCCCTCAGCTCTTTGGTAATAGGGAGCACAGACATGATCCTTGTACAGGCTGTCTCGGTAGCATATTGAGCAAGTTCATTTTTCAGGAAGGAATTATTGGTTTCATCAGGTTGTGGTTATCGTAATCCCTCAGGAGGGAAAAATGGTTGGAAAAATGAAGACCTTTCTTGTTGTTCTTCTGATATTCAAGTCTCTTGGAAGAGCACCTTTATAGCTGGTAGTCAAGGTAGTGTCATTCCAACCTGGCTGCAGTTGGGATGTACTCGACCTTGAACCCTTTGCCCAATGAAGGCAGCTCTGCCCTCCCCCTCCTCACTTCCTTGCCTTCTTTAAAATACGTGGAACTCAGCCAGGACGATGTAATTGGATAAAAACGAGTAAATAATCATTGCAGAAGGACTAGGCTTTGCACAGTCTTGTTTGTCAGGCACACTTCAGAGAGTCAGATGGAGAGGGTCAAATGTCAGCCCACTAATGATGTGCCAGGACTAACTGTCCTTGTTCAGCGTGTTCTGAGAGGATGAGCAGTGGGCGAATCTAGAAAGTCTTATTATCACCTCTCCCTGAGACATGAACTCATCTTCACTGATTTTACTTAATGGTGACAAAAATGGAATGAGATCCCACTCTGAATTCTTTAAACCTAGTTGAGGTTAGTGCAGGCCTGTAGTCAAGAGGCTCGGAAAGGGGAAACAGAATTTCCAGCTCTGAGTTCCATGGTGAGAATGAATGAGATCATCACAAAGCTCTTTTCTCATGCAAAATCAAGATGGATTTTTGACCAGGGTCTCATAGTGACTTCTCATGAGAGAGCAAGTACTTGAGGATTTTGTTGTTGTTGAGCATCTTGGCATCTGTGAGACTCCTTAAGATTTCATTCCAGGTAATAGGACCTGTCTTCTAGCCATTGATTTCACGCAGTTTCTGGTATGTCGCATGTGTTTTAAGATAAGGCGATTATCACCCTTCTATTTTTTCCCCCCTCAGAAGTATTCTATATACAGATGAGGTGTCCTGTTTGTGAGTGAACAGGTTGAACCTCCTAGGTGTTTCTGGTTTTTTTTGTCTCTGGACTTTATGGACTCAGTAAAAACTATGGAGGGACCTAAAATCCTTCAGGATGTACTTGTGGTTTGCCCCCAACCCTATCTGGACATAGAAATTGGGAGGCCACTTCTAACTTTGTGACGTCTAGTTTAAATAACACAAAGCCATTAGGGTTCTCTGATGATCATTAGCATTTGACCGACCTTTGCAGACTTACATACAAATTTTTCATCACAGACACGTAGCAAAAGTTTCAGGGCCCCCTGTGTGATGGCCTAATATCTAGAGAGCTCGAAAAGGACTTCAGTTATAAAGGTGAGGCCATAAGCAATGCTTTGGGATTCGCGGTTTCTCAGAATGGTAAGGGCTGCTTTGTCTGTGGGGGACATCCTGCCTTCCCATGGGGGGCATCATTGCTAGTTCAGTAAGGAACCGAAGCCCCAGCGCTGTTCCATAGCTTGGGACTGAGCACAACCATCCAGGCCTGAGAGTTGGGGTCTGGCACAGACTCCAGTCTCTCCTCCTATTTTACTCTCCACGTTCAGTCAGCCACCCACTTCTTTTGAGAACACCTTTGGGTGCGCTCTCAATCCTTTCATTTTGATCCTCACAACCTCTGTGTAGACCAAGCTTGTCCACCCTGTGGCCCGCAGTTGTGCGGACGGCTTTGAATGTGACCCAACACAAATTTGTAAACTTTCTTAAAACATTGTGAGATGTTTTTGCGAACATATTTTTTTTAAGTTCATCAACTATCGTTAGTGTATTTTATGTGTGGCCCAAGACGATTCTTCTTCCATTGTAGCCCAGGGAAGCCAAAAGATTGGATACTCCTGCTTTAGACCTTTCTTGCTCTTTGGTACAGAAGTCTTCCTGCTGGTCTCCTTGCTGTTGCTTCATCTCTTTGTAATGAGTCTTATAAGTTTTCCCTATTTCAACAACCCCGTGATGGGGATGGGGGTGGCAGCGGTGGTGGCTAACACTTATCAAGTGCTCACTATATGTTAGCACTATTGTAATTTTAATCTTCCAACCAGCCTCCTTATCAAGTACTGACGGTGTCCCCATGATATAGATGGTGAAACTGAGGCACAAACGGGCTACAAGAGTTTTTCAGTCAGACACCTGCAGACAGTGGGAGTCGGGATTGAGTTCCAGCAGCCATAGCCAGCTCTTTAGTTGCATGCGAGCTCCTTGTGGCTTGAGCTGGGGCCCCCTCTCCAGCTGCCTTTTCTCCCCACAGCCTGCAGCCTGCCCTTGGAGAGCTCTTCCCCTGCTCTCCGTCCTTCTGTGTCAGCCTCAGAGACTCTGCCCTGGCAGGGATGCCCAGATGGACCCGTGTGTAGAAATCACCTGGCATGCTTGATAAATGAAGGTTCTCAGGTCTCAGCCCTAGAGATGGTGACCTAGCAGGCCTGGGGTGGGGCCAGGCTCCCAATGACAGGTGACGCTGGCCTGCACAAGGTCTGGAACTGCTGATGTGGAGTGTTGCGTTCCAGAGAACATACTTGGTTCACTCCGTCACAGTCATCGCTTTACTTTCTGTGCCCCATTCACATGGGGGCAGGGCACCATGTCTTTTATTTCCCACGTGATGGCCTTGCCTGGAATATGGTAGACTCAGTCAAAAGATGTTGTTTTGAGTTCTAATATCAGTTTGTCATCTCCTTTTAAAGTCTGGAAAAATTGTGATAAAAAAAACAGCTTCACTCCGCAGAGAAAACAAAAGGTTTGCAAAATAGAATTTCTCTCCTGATGCACAGAGCATTGGGCTTCTTAGAGAGTAATGGTAGTGCCAGCCCCGAGTGGCACCGAACACAGCCACTAGGCCAGTAACTGGGTGCCAAGAGTGATCAAGTGAGCTTCATGGTAAATAAGATGACCAGTTCTATCATCTCTCCACCCAGACCCCCAAATGCAGTCATGTTCACTGAGCTGGGTTACGTAGGGCCATTCATAAATGTCCATTTATGACCTTTGTTAATTTAAGCCTTCTTACACCCTGCCCCTGCTTTCTCCAGTTCACTAGCACTTGTGTCTGCTCCTTGCAGAGTCTTTGGGATGTGGTCCGTACTCAGTACATACTTGTGGATGTGAATGGTGCTGCTGTAACATCAGAAAGGGGGAGGAACTGAGGCTGGTCTGGGCAGCTTACACCCTCCTGTCCTTACACCAGCCCTCCCAGTGCCCTTGGTTCCCTCCCCTTGAACTTGCACCTCATTCTCCTTTCACCAGCTCCTACACCTTGGCTTTGGGTTCTGTCTTCACTCTGAATTCTCTTCCAGGAAGTTTCTTGGTTGACCTTTTATGTAAACACCATAGTCCCTACCTCTACCTGGACACACACTTAAGACATGCCCAGGCATACCTGCCTTGTTCCCACTGAGAGGTATTTGTCCCCAAGTCAGGGCCCCCACTCTGAACTTCCAACTGTGTGTGTCACTAACTGGAAACTCCTTAGGAGATACAAACTGAGATAACTAAACGGTTCGTGGAAGAATACGGATGTCCTCTGAAAGTGAACGATGCTCTTTATTGCAGTTATGTAAGAGGCAGCAGTCATGATGGCCAAGGGGCATGAAAACAAGAGGTGGCAGGCAGCAGAGTTTATGGAGTTCTCTGTAGTGTGGGCTTGGGCATGTGTGTATGCACGTGCATGTATCTCCGTGGCATACTGGGAACCTGTTCTTGAGATAACAGATCAACAAGCCTGGAGCTTTGTTTAGCAATAGCTTGATGGCTGGAAATAGAAAATTAGTTTCCGTTGCTTAAAAAAAATAAAAAATAAAAACATTACTCTTTTTAAATACCAGCCAGAGTGCAGTTCCTGGAAAAATAGCATTGGTGTTACTGGGAATTTGTCAGAAATACACATTCTGTAGGTCCCATCCCAGACCTACTAGATCTTTGGGGGTCTTTGGGATTGGGGCCCAGCAACCGTGTTTTAGTCATATGCCTCCCCCATTCCCCCCTCCCTAGCAATTTTGATGTGCCACAGTCTGAGGACAAGGGACCTAGCATTTGACACGTGGTTCATCACCCTGACCATGGTTCTGATGAGGAAGGTGCTCTCAGGGTCTTTAGACCTAGATTAGGCCTGGCTCTTGATTCATCTTTATTCTAAGGCTGAACGTGTCCGGAAAAGGATAAGTAGGTGCTTCTTGTTAGAATATGAAATATAAAAATACATTCAAAATAGAATATAATTGAGCAAATTTTGTTGCTGTTTTTATATAGATGTGTTATAGCTTCCATTAAGATGTATTTTATGAATAATAAATACCATATATCCGGAAAGTATTCAGCCATGTAATATGAAAAGTAGAGGCATTTATGGCTAGTTTTATTCCAATAGCTCTTATGTGCATGTGTGTGCATGTCCCAACAATATTTTTCACTTACTTTTGTTTTCTGTTTTTTGGGATATTGTGTATAGTCCTGTTACTAACAAACTTTTAATTTGATCACATCTTTCCTTAAAGAACTTCATGGTATATTTATTGAGGTATCAATTAAAGGCAATATAGTCTAAAGCATTCAGTAATACTCTGTGTAATCTTTGGAAATTTCCTAAAAGTTGCAAAATAAGTAGTGTTCATAGTTATGGTATAGCCACTAAAAGATAATTCTCATATTGGATAGAAAATGATCAGCTATAGGTAATTAGATGAGTGAAAATTTGGGGATTAAATACATGACAGCCCTTTCTGTGATTTTTATTCAGGATCTCAAGTGTAAGATGAAAGAACCCCAAATTCTTGTAAAGTGATAATTTGACTAGATTTGCCTTACGGCAAGTTTATAAATATTAGCATGTGGGAGTGCATTTATCATACTCTTACTAGATAGTTCATATTAAGTAATCCTTTCAGTATTCTTGCTAAAAGTTTTCAGTTCCCCAAGGAAATAATAGGAACTTTGGGACTTGTAGTCAGGAAACTTGAAATTTAATCAAGACTTTATTGAAATCTAAAAGTTTGAGCAAGTGCCTTTTTACTTCCTGGGCCTCAGTTTTTTGTTATTTGAATTTTTTTGCTTTAATCTGTAAGATCGTAGTTGTTGGTATAAATGACCAATGTGTGTTTTGCTTCCAAAAGAAAAATAATTTTTCTTGCATAGTGGAAATCAGAATATAAATAAGACACAAACTAAATTTTCTAGCTAGATTTTGCTAATCTGAATTTAATAATGTTTCTTGGAGTCTGTTTAGGAAAAATATTATGATTGATGAATTCTTCTAAATTAATAATAGGGAAGATTATCAAAGCTAGAATACGAGTTTCATACATTTTTGCTTTCAAATAAGCATCATGGACTATGGTTGATAGAAACTTTTCAATATATTTACTTCATAGACATGTTGAAAACGTACTACCTAGATTGTGGAATTGACATAAACTGGGTCATTAACTGAAATCTGCATTTTCATTTAGGTTTTGACTAATTTATTTTTTGTGATTTTTAAATAAAAAGTATAATCCTATTAAATCTGAAATGTTTTCTTACAGTGATCCATACGTGAAACTTTCATTATATGTAGCGGATGAGAATAGAGAACTTGCTTTGGTACAGACAAAAACAATTAAAAAGGTAGGTGTCCATCCTTACTTAAATTTCATTAAGTCATAATTTAGTCCAATTAAATTATGTATTTTGGTTCTGTAGAAGTTTATAAATTATATTAAGCTTAAGATGGCAATATTTTTATCTTTATGCATCTTCCACTATTAAATCTGTAAATTCAACATAGACTGAACTTTTCATTATTAACCCAAGATACTGGTTTTGGCTTTTAAGGTAAATGACTATAAAAAGCAGTTTTCTTTTTATTAATTGTTAACGTTATTGGAAAAGCAATCTTCTTAAATGAATATTATTACCAGTAGCACTTTTTTCCCCCTCCAAAGCATACAGCAAAACAATGATTTGTTCTTGCTGACTTGTTTATTTTTTTCTTAAAGAAATTTAAAATCATCTAATACACGTTTAATGAGATAGAGTGGCTTGGGGAATTGATAGGCACAGAGGGAGTGGTTTGACTTAAAACAAGTATTTCCAAAGGAAGCAAAATACTTGTTGAGCTATATGAACACAAATAAAAATTAGTAGTAAAAGGATATGTTTGTATGTTTTACTTTTTTAAATTTTACATACATGATTTCTTTAAAGATGTTTCCATAAAAATATTTTAATTCATTCTGGAAAAAAATCCAGCCATTGTCAATATAATGAGAACAGTGACATAGCTGGATACTTCTAGATAGCCTCCCTCTCTCTCTCTCTCTCTCTGTATGTATGTATATCTATATCTATATATGTGTGTACAGTATGTATGTATATGATGTGTGTGTATATATGTATATATGTGTATGCTGACAGGAAAAAAATCCGGCCATTAATGCCTCTATTTTTCATATTATGTGGCTGGATACTTTCCGGGCAGCCTGTGGTGGGGGAGGGGCATTTGTTGAGGATGCATGTTTTCTATCAAAAGTGCTGTTCTTGTCTGTGCTTCAGTATTACTGATGGGTTACTATTATTTTTTTTCCTCGCTGCCTTGGGGGTAGTGAGATAACACTGTGTGACAAGCGCTTCCTGGAGGCCGTGTTGGCTTTAAAATAATGGTAAATCGCCTGCCGTTGTGCATAGTCTGGGCTCTGTGACCGGCTCATTTCTTATTTCGCGGAAGGAGCCGCAGTTGCAGTATGTCCTCCACCTGCCAGTCGGCTGGCATTAAACATCTGTTTTGCAAACAGGAGCCCCTGCTTTGATTAGTGCGGAGGATGCCTGCACAGGGCGGAGGACGGAGGCTATTGTTTCCTGTGCTAGGCGCTGTCACCGGCTCAGCTATCAGTAGAGGGGAGGCACGTCTTGCAGGGAAAGCAAGCAGAGACCCTGGTCTCCTTTTGAACGCAAAGGGAGCTGAGAATGGAAGCCGGTGATTTGAGAGATTGAAATGTTCTTTTCTCCGAGGGGGGCCCTCCTCCTCCCTCTTCTCTGCAGTTGAGGGTGTAGCTCCCGCTGTGCCTGGCGCGGCAGCCGGCCTCCCGGTGGGTATTTCTGTGCTGTGCTGTGCTGCTCACCCTGCGATTTAAGAATTGCTTTCATCATTCTCTCTCCTCTCCTTTCCCTCCTTGCGGCCCTGTGACCTGGTCCTTCCTGTGTGTTGTGGTCTCACCTTGTTGTTTTCTTCCCTCACCTGTCCTTTGCTTCCTCCCCTCTGCATTTCTGTGAAGCGGCTGCAGGCCCTACCTCTTCCTCGCTGCCTGGCATCTCTCTCCCTTCCTCTGTCTCTCTATCTCTCCTTTCCTCCCTCTCTCACAGCTAAAAGTATGAAACAAACCCCGTTATTTAGGGTTGCGTTCACTATTGAGTTGTGGGTGGGGAAAGAGCTGATTTTTTTTAAGAACTCTTGTTCAATGTTGTACAAATTCTGTGTTTTTAGTTTTTAAGGTGCCTTGTTCATTTTTTTTTTCTATCTGCACTACTATGTTAAAGGAAATAGATTGATAAAGGCAGAATATCTGTCGCCATTGAACAGGTGGTGATTTTTCTGCCTCAGATTTTTATGTATGATTTTTGAGATGTGTTTACTTAAGAGTATGATGCATGTCCAAATGCAGAAGCATATGTATTAATATACATTTATTCTTTCATAGGTCTGTTTTCATCTTAGTTTTGAAGGATGTTTGGCAGTACATCTATTGTCTATGCTGAGGAGCAATTGTCATTTCCATGTCTTTGGGTGATATACAAGGGTTGTCCGGAAAAAAAATCCAGCCACAAATGCCTCTATTTTTCATAGTACGTGGCTGGATACTTTCTGGACAGCCCTTGTGTATTTAAATAGATTGACATGAAGATGGATGGATGGATGAATTGACAGAAGGATTGAAGGATAGAGAGATGAATCTTTTTAAAACTGGTTATTTTGGAGGGGAAATCACTTTTGGTTTCTAACTGGCAGGGTTTTTTTTCTTGTTGCATAATCTGATCATCAATATTGTTCTTATAACGTGTTCTTTGGAGTTTAGTATTTATATAAATAGAGAGTACTTTCACCCTTCCACCACCAGCTTCATTTCTCTCCAAAATGAATTTGTAGCAGGTAAAGGGAAGTGAACAGTGTTTATTTCCTTCTTGATAGAATAATCATATCAAGGGTGAGTTTTTGAAGGACATCTTTGCATGTTCATGATGATCGCTCTTTCTTGGTTTCTGATGTTATTCTTTCTGGTTGGTAGCATGTAATTTATGGTTTCTTATCCATGAATCACCTGTTTCATAAATGCATCCCCTCCCCATCTAGTTCAGTTTATAGAAAAGTCTCAAATAATTGAAATGCTGCTTTTATTGCCATCATAAAAATCTCCTAGCTTGTTCTTAATCAAAAAAATGTTTAAGCAGAAATGTGGACTGCATTGTACTAGTAAAACTGTTAATGTTTGAATGACTGTAAAAGATATTACAAGATAATCTCTCTTCCAGACGCTGAACCCAAAATGGAATGAAGAGTTTTATTTTAGAGTAAGTTTTTCATTTTTTGGTAACAATTGTTATTGATAACTAGATCTATTATCCTAATAGATTCATATTGAGTAAAAGCTGTTAAAGTTTTATTGTGAAATTCCTTTTAATATGAGATATGGTTGGTTAGCCTCCTCATGTGCCCCAATTTTTCAAAGACTGGACAAGTGGTAACAAAACCTATACTTATATCATTTGGGAATGTTTTAGGGAAGTGGAAAAAAAGATCTAAATACCCTATTTTAGCTTTTCTATTCAAATTTTTCTTTAAAAAAATAAGGTAAACTATAATTAAAACAATAGCTTAATTCTATGAGACAAAGGTTATGAATTATTTCAGAGATACAATAGAACAAAAGAGGCAACATAATTAAAAAAGAAGCCTAAAATTATCAATCATGTTCCAGTCAGGAAGGAAAATTTTCATAGTTCATATATTTAGTGTGAGTGTTTGTGTATAATGTAAAAACTACTTCTGGAGTTTAAATATCACCGACTTGGGTAAAATTTTTTCAATTTTTTTGTATTTGATATCTAGAATAGCTCTATATAGAAATGACTGAACTCTGTGAATTAATGGAGATTGCTATTCAGTGAGTTTTTATGGTGGTTGTTGGGTTTTTATGTGCTGAAATTTTGGAAGTATTAAACTGCTCAGCTCTCTAATGGGAAGAAAAGGGTTTAGTCTTCAAAATAAGTATATTTTTATTGTCTGTATACCTGTAATACTAAAAAATGACTTTACCTTCAGAAATGCTGCAGATTAGATCTTGATTAGTGAAGATTCCCAAAGAACAGTGTTCTCAGTAGACCCATTATGATTGGTCCTGATTTCTTCTTTCAATCACAACAGTGTTATATGTGCTCCAAACTTAGATCACAATATACATCTGTTTTCTGTTAAGTCCACAGCTGCAATATGGCATTGATATTTTAATGCTTGGTGATACCCTAAGGATAGCTTCTACCAGATATATTTTAAATCATGAAGGACTGAAAAGTTAATGTGGGGGTGGGAGGGGTAGCTAGATGTTATTGGCTCTTAGTTAACTCTGAGATAGAGCTTTCCTGTGAATTACTTAGACCCTTTTCAGTTTAACACCAGGCCATTTAAAAGATCCCATGTTTTTTTCAACTAATCTTAGCTGTAGGTGTATATAAACTCTATTTTCCTGGCTTTTTTTTTTTTAAGGCCTTTTTTTAATTCATTCCACAAATCTTTATTGAGTGCCGGCTCCTGCCAGAGCCTGTGATTGGTCAGCAGCACAACCCTTCACAGACCTTAGACACTAAACCTGCCTATCTCCTCACTGTGACTAGGCTGAGGTCCGGCCAAGAACCCAGAAGCATCTGTCACCCACTCTGTGTTGTACCGTCAAATGTTATTTCATTCCACTCCCCATCATGAAGCAACCAAGACTTACTAACAGTAGACCTGCGTCCCATTTCCTGCTCTACCACAATGCACCTGAGGACTCGCGTTCTCTGGAGGTTCCTTTCTCTCACATAGGAGAGAGATGTCCTCGCTGGATGGGGCTCTTTCCAGGGTTTCCATGGGTAATATAAACGAGAACATCTACCAGCACATCTCAAGCATGGCTGGTGCTCACAAAATGATACTTGAGTCTGTCTGAATGATTCCTGCCATTTGGGGGAAGCTTTGGCAAAAAGACAGAAAGAAGCAAAAAAGGCATTGCAAGCCTAGGAGTTCTGACCTTGACCCCATGGTTGCTGGATGTGAGGACATCTTTTCTTTCTTCGCCTCTCAAATAATTCAAAGCATGGGCTCTGGGTACAAGCAAGTCAGGCCTGGTTGAGGTTCTGGTTGACCTGCCTACTAGCTGTGGGCTATTAGGCAAGGCACTTCATCCACCTGGTCTCAGCTCCTCATCTGTAAAATTGGGGTGATAGTTGTACATCATAGGGTCACTGTCCTGATTAAATGAGACCATGTGTTTTTGATATTTAATAAAAAGGTAGCACCTAAAAAATAAGCATACAGTAGTAAATAGCTGCTTTTTTATGTGAGAAGAGCAACTAAAAGCATTTTCTTCTAATTTGTCTAAATATTAGGCCTAGAACAATACCAATATCAATCATAGAAAACTTAATTTAGTAGATAGAGGATTTCCAGAAGAGGTCAGTTGTTCAGGTTACACAGTTCATTTGGGTGCATTGTATAAGGCAGTGGCCCTCACCCTTTTTTTGGCATCAGGGACCGGTTTAATGGAAGACAGTTTTTCCACAGACCAGAGGGATGGGGGAGGATGGTTGTGGGATAATTCAAGCATATTAAATTTATTGTGAACTTTATTTCCATTATTACATTTTAATATATAATGAAATAATTATATAAATCACCGTAATGCAGAATCAGTGGGAGCCCTGAGCTTGGGTTTTGATATGAGTCTGCAAGCAATTAATTTATTATAGTCCCTGTGCAGTCAAACCTCTCCGCTAATGTTAATCTGTATTTGCAGCTGCTCCCCAGTGCTGGTAGCATCGCCACCTCAGCTCCACCTCAGATCATCAGGCATTAGATTCTCCTAAGGAGAGCAGAATCTAGATCCGCACATTCACAGTAGGGTTCATGTTCCTATGAGAAACTAATGCCACTGCCGATGTGACAGGAGGTGGAGCTCAGGCGGTAGTACAAGCAGTGAGGGGCAGCTGTAAATACAGATGAAGCTTTGCTCACATGCCCACTGCTCACCTCCAGTTGTGCAGCCCAGTTCCTAATAGACTGGTACCGGGTTGGGGACCCCTGATACAATGCATTCTGTTCTTTGTCTCTTATTTCATCCTTTGAATTCTGCCCATTTTTAAAATACTATTTATGTCCCTATAGGTAAACCCATCTAATCACAGACTCCTGTTTGAAGTATTTGATGAAAACAGATTGGTAAGTGGGTCGCAGTTTTTCATTTTTGCTTCATTTTTTAAAAACTTAATTTTTAGAGCAGCACCTTTTCAAACCCTATGTTTATGTTGTACTTCTGACAGTATATATGCTTCCCCTGCAGATACTTTATTTTTGTTCCATTACTGGTTCATGATTCTAACAAGTATTTTGTATGACTAGGACACAAAATATCTGTGTGTATATATGTGTGCATGTGCGTGCATGCGTGCAGGTGCATATTTTTATCATAGTTAATATTAATGAAAGTCACACTGATGATACATTAAACCATATACTTACGCTTTTCTGAGAATATACTGGAAAGGTAAACAAATCTGTAAAAAGATCATCACTCATGTAAACAAACCTTTCAGGGATTTTAAATATAAGACAAACTAGAATACTGTCATCTATTCAGTAGAAAATCTATGGTGATTCTCTTTGGGAAAATAAAAATCTAATTAACAAAGACAGTAAAAAATGAGTCTATATTTAGCAGGTAAAATTAGGCTGTATTTTAAACAGGATACTTTCTCAAGGGAAATTGGTAAAAAGTACCTTTAAGGAACCAAAGAAAGATATGCCTGAGGCATAAAACTGATACACACTTATATTTTATATGTAGGTTGGTAGCTAGGTAAGCTATAGATATATATGAATATGTAACTGATAAAACTAAGATTTCATTTTAGAAATGGTAATTTCAGGAGCATAGCTGCTTAAAGCATTTTGTTAGAGTTAACTAACTGGAATATACCCATGAGTCAAGTGTTCCAACTATGAAAATGAACATTATGTTATGTGCGAGCTTTCTAGGTACTCTCAGAAGTGGTATTATAACTCTGTAGTCATAATCTGTCCCTCAATTTTACTTTTCCTGAAACTTATGTGTAGGTTTTTGGTAAAATGAATGTTCTTATGAGTGTGTCTTGCTGCAGAATTCAACTGAAACCCCCAAGTTTTTACTAGCTTGAGGTTAGTAGACTATTTGATTTGGAGGAGTCTTATTTCACAGCTCGCTTAGCTCAAGCAGTGAGGTCTGGAGCCCCCACATAAACACTGCAGTCAGTCATAGTGCCCTGGTGAAACCTGCTGCCCTCGTCTCAGGCCAGTGGTGAATAGCCAGGCTTTTCACCTTGATAGCATTTGGGAATGTGTTTTTGTTTTGTTTTGTTTTGTTTTAAATTTATTTATTATTTTTGACAGAGAGAGAGAGAGAGAGAGAGTGAGAGATACAGAGTCAGAGACAGAGAGAAGGGGGAGGGCCCAGAACAGTCTCCATAGTTGCACATCATTGGTTTTTCCACATAGTTTCATTCCACAGGTGGGCGGGGCTGCACAGGGCAGGAACTGGGCCAGGGTCTCGCCCTGGTGAGAACTGAACTGGGGGCACTCCCCAGCTCAGTATATGGGTCTACATGGGCCAGGGCCGGGATTCGATCCTTGGTCCCCGGGGCTGCAAAGTGAGCGCCTAACCCACTGAGCCATCCCAGCTTGGGAATGTTTTTAATCTCCTGTGCTTGGTATTAACTCTCCAAAGTAAATGTCAACAGATTCTATCCTGCCATCCTGATCTCTTCTCTACTAAAATACTCTTGTGTTTGGTGGCTTTGCATGGAACTCAGCATTTTATACCTTGGGTGACAATTATCAGACCGCATAACTCAATCTGTTTTGCTGTGTGTTGGAAGTTATTTTCTGGTTACACTGAATGAGAGGTTCTGCTGAGGGTGCAGTTCTTAGTACCCACTCTCCATCCAGGGGTGACTGTAAATTAGACATGTTCAGTAGAGTGGCAGTAAGTCCCTGGGGACATAGATACAGCCACCAACGCATCCTCATTCTCTCATCGCTTGATATAATACTTCTTCAAGGTGAAGGAAGAGGATCAAATTTGAAGGAAAACTGCCTCTTGTCAGATGTGTTATAATCCACTCTTTAATTGTCTTCTATTAAGAGAAATTCTCTGCAAAAAAACTTGTAGGTCTCCCATTTCCAATGTCTAACACAGTGACTGTTGTTGGGATGAGCCCTGAACTAGAATTGCAAACCAAAAAGGGCTTTGAATGCGGAGCTCTAAGAAACCCTGTATGAATACAAACTTCGTATGAAAACTTGACGTATGATATTAATACCCTGCTTTGCCCCAGGCCATCTGCAGTGCTGTGTAAATGCTGCTGGTGGGGTTTTTTGTTTTCTGGTGTTTTTTTTTCCTTTGGCCATTAATCCAGCTAAGACAATACGTGACTGTAGTGGTTCTTGGCCGTTTTCACTTTAAACAAACTAGCTTCCATTTCTCTCACAGAGATCATTTTTGGCTTTTAAAACACACTCTTTTAGAAAACAGGTTTGCACATATGTAAACATAAGGCTTAATCCTCCACACTCCGGACTCCAGGGCTGTTGACAAAGTCATGCTTTGTGGATTTTAAAATAGGCCTTTTTGTCACTCTTTGCAGTTTGTTATTTCCCCCCGCCCCCCCTTTTTTTTTTTTTTTTTTTTTATTCCCTCCTAAATAAGCCTCTTTGTTAAATAACTGATGTTGCTGGATCATGGAAAATAGTACGTTTAAAACACATAAAATCTATCCAAGTGAACTACAAATCCGATGACAGTTTTTTGAATGTGGACTTCCACTTTCTATTCCTTAGCTCCTTTTTGACCTTTTGCAGGAAAATAAAGAGCAAGATTCTATGTTTGTATCCCAACTGTATTAATCCTGCTGTCTTCTTATTGGAAAATAGTCCTGGGCAGCTTTTTCTTTTCTTTTTTTTTTCTGTATGGTATTTAACTTATGACAAAGCCACATGTACACCCTTTGTCAATTAGCCTTTCTTTTTGAGTGTGTGTGTCTGTGTGTTGTCGGGGGTTGTTTTTTCTCCTTGCTGTTACATGGCACAAAATGTTTTTCTCCAGTTGGGTCTCTTTTCTCTGGTGCTCCCAGGTCTGACAATCAAACTGCGTGTGAACACACACACCCACCCACACCCCCCACACCCACACACCCCACCCATAGAAAGTAGCAGCAGGAGGCCGACCACTTACTGGCAGTGTTGTAAGTTGTACCCCCTCCGCTTCGCTATTTTGTTACTTATAGATCATGGTCTAATTATTTAGCGCTAAAGGGACAGCAATTCTGTGGGGTATGCGGCCGTATTTATAGTGCGTTTTATTAGTTTGCATTCCCCGGGGCTAGTGTGGTGCTATCATAAATAACTGCAGCACCGCCCCCGGGGCTTGTGAAAGGGCTTTCCTGGAGCCAAGGCGTTTTTGCTTGTTGCCGTTCGGTCCGGCGGGGGAGGCGGCCTCCGCGCGTGTGCGTGCGTGTCCCGTGCCCGGGCTCCGCGTGGGTCAGAGCGCGTGGGGTGCCCGGCTGCGTGCGGAAAGCGCTGCCTTGTGAATGCGATGCGGTTGAGGTTTAGAGCAGCATGGCCCTGCGTGTGTTTGCTGCCTTAGTCAGCTGTGAGAACTCCCTGCTGGGGCCACTCCTGGCTGATGGAAAAGCAGCAGCTGGGAAGGTGCTGTTTCAGGCTCTTGCTGTTTAAAAAAAAAAAATGAGAGCGAGAGGGGGGAAAACTCCACTAAGTCCACAAGCTGGCATTGGAGGGGGAGACGGCGGTCATGTGCTTCTGGCCATCCTACCCTCTGTCACAGTGTGGATGAGAGCTTTTTGCTCTTATCCAATCATGCCTGGAATGCCGCTTGCCACTTGGGTTATTTCTGCTATCTGTCGCTCTTGGGGCGGCAGGGCGAACGGTTTGGCAGATGGGACTCTTTTTCTTGGAGTTTGTGCCTTCGGTTTTTGACTTCTGGCAGCGCCGGGCGTGTTGTTGCCGCTCGCCCTCTCCCTCCCTGCCCCCCTGGGCACCATGGCCCATCGGCTTCGGTTTCATTTTGGCTCAGGTCGCAGCAACACAGCCCCCGAGTCGGAGATCCTCGACCAGGAGAGAGAAGACGACTTTTTCATGGCATTCCACACCCTGCCGCGGAGGAGCGGCGCCCACGCCTGCGCCCACGGCGGGGCCGAGGACGGCGGCAGCCTGCAGGCGGCCGTGGGCGCGCTCAAGCGCAGCACATCCATGTTCATCCCGCAGCTCCTGAGCCCCGTGGACGCGCGGCCCACGCGCAGCTCGTCCGTGCAGATCTCGCTGCAGCGCAAGGCGGCCGACGGCGCCCCCGATGCCTGCGGGCTGCCCGAGGGCCTGGACGGCGAGGCGGGGTCCATATCCCGGGGCAGGTGCCGGGAGCCCCCAGAGCCCCAGGCCCCGGAGAGCTCCCTTGCCAGGGACGCCAGGGGTCCAAGACCCCAGGTCAATGGCACATGTGGCCGTCGAGTGCGGGGCCCTGTCCCTGTCGATGGCCACAAAGAGGCTGAGCTTGTGGCCACAGGGGGAATCGAGGGTGGTGGGCTCCGGATCCAGCACCGAGCCTCCAGCGCCGATGTGCGCCAGGTGAAGCTGATGCCCTTCGGGGCCGATGGCCAGGGCAGCCCTTCGGCACCGGAGCCCAGGCGCTGGTCCCTGCAGCACGTTCCAGATGCTGCTGGAAGTTCCGGGAAGCGGTGCTTTGTCTTCCAGTTGCAGCAGCCACCATCCGGCACGCCAGGGCTTGGGGGTGACTTCAACTTCGGGTTCACGGGCACAAAAGGGGACAGGCTGGTGAGGTACCCCCGCATCCGTCTGGAAAGGAGCACCTCGTACCCCACGCAGCCCCGGGGGGAGCTCAGCAGCCCCACGGAAGAGCGGGGCCACCCACAGACGCCCCCTCAAGGCCACAGGGCAGCTCCCGAAATCCACAGGACAAATTCCATGGAGAGGACGCCACAGGGTCAGGGCTGCACATTTAAGATCAGGCAAGACCAAAATGTGGGGCAGCAGCATTTCAGAATCCTGGTGACCCGGGGGCTGGAGGAAGCTCACCAGAACCCCGAGGAGAGCAACGCCCCCAGCCCTGGGCCCACGGTGGCTGGAGCCCCGGTAAGTGAGCGTGCGTTTCCGTGAGGCGGCCCGTGGGGAGGTTTGCAGCGCAATTAAAATAAACTTCATCCTCCTCCCTCCTGGAGTTTCCCTGCTCCAGGCCAGTGTAAGTGAGCATTTGGCCGAGTTGTGTGAGCATGGTTTGTGCTCCAGTGTCTGGTAGAGGTCCATGAAGCAAGTTAGCGTTTCAGGAAATATCTTTCCTTTGGGTACTTAAAATCAAACAATGGTCTGTTTTGAAAATCCAACCCCTTCTCATTCCCCTTCTGAATAAAAGGATTTTTTAAAGTTATTACTTTTCAATGAATCAGCCTACGCCTCAAAACGTTGTGGTGGGAAATGCATTTAAAAGCCACTTGCAAATATAGCTCCTTGACAACACTTTCCTTTAAAAAGAATCAGTTCTAATACACATGGAAGACTATTGCCAAACACTTGCATCTAGTCTCTTAATAATTCAGTGTATGTAAAATGTGACCAGTTCTTCCTCATGGCCTTTTTGCTACAGAGGATTGGCCCTTGTTATATTATTTATTGTCTTTAGTCTTTTTTGTTTGTTTGTTTGTTTTGTCCCATGAATACTGAATGAGAGTCATCACATTTGTGAGACAGTAAGAAATGTGTTTTTGGAAGCCGATTGGCTTATGGGACTTGTTCACGGTCAGATTGCATGGCCTTGCAATTTAACCCTGCCCACTTGGTGTCTAAGCTGGGATGCTGTATATAGACTTGCAAGTGCCCTATCTCCAGCTGTGGAAACAGATGCCCTAGAACAGATTCTAGCCTTTGTTGCTCCTGTGTTCTTGCTCTCCCCATTTCAGTGAAATGGAGTACCGAAAGACAGCTGCTAACTCCACCAAGCAAATGATGACCTGGCAGCTTTCGTAGTTGGTAGTGGAATGAAAAGTTTCAGCAGTTAGCTTTCTTTAACTCGTAATCACTAGCCAATAAGTGCTTTTTTTCAAGAACAAGCTCCTAATGTTTTGAATTCCACCCCCCCCCCCCCCCCCCACCCCCAAATTTCATGTGGTTACTGGTTTGGATATATGATTATGAAATATCTAGAGGACTTCTTGAGTGGGTTTCAATTGTGAAATGTGACTTTTAAAAGTGGATGGCTGAGCATGACTATAGAATTGTATCATCTTTCATTGCTTTATGTTTAGAAGTATTTTTGGTTCAGGCAAGTAAACTTGATCACTGCTCCATCATTTGTTTTCACCATTTTTAAAGGGGTAATCAGATGCTATATGCAAATGTTCATAGTTTCCTTGGTGTTACTTACATAACTGTTTCTTTTTATCCTTTCCATAAGCCCTTTTGCTTTACCTCTGACCCTTTTATTAGGAAATGTCTAAGAGCTTTGTCTTGGTCTGAACCAATACCATTTTTATACAGTGGTTCAGATTTCAGTAGAGTTTCGATATTACAATAACTTTTAACTTTCAGCCCAAGAAAGTACCATCCTGACAGTTGTGGGCTATATTGAGCAGCACAATTCCATGCTAATCTTGGAAAACTTTGTTTATTAGGAAAACTAATAAACAAAAGGCATTTCCTAACGTTTTAATAACTATTCGATTATATTACCAAAAAACTTACGCCATTTTTTACAGTCCGCTATGAAGGACAAATGGATTTATATAAAGTCTCATTTGGCTGCAAGTTTCTAATGTAATTAGAAAACAAGTAAGACTGTACTAAAAATTATGTGTACCTTGTATACAAGGGCTATTGTAACTGGCCAAGGACTATTATAGTGGAAAACAAATGTCTTCAGATTTGGACATTTTAAGTTCTCGAATAAAGAGCTCTTCTTGGCAAATGAGTTCTCTCTAGCCCAAGGAAATTTTCATTTTCATGGTGTGGTTTTGTACCTTTGCATAAATTAGTAAATGGTTAGCTAGACATTGGGATTTTTTTTTTTTTTTAAGCAAAATTTTTTTCCTTTTAAAAGCAAAGGCAAAACTTGTCACCTAACAAAACTGTCCTCTCCATTCAACACTTTGTACGTGTTTCATATGGGCAGGGGTGTTAAGTGTAGGCAGCAGCTGCTACAGCCTTATTTATCTTGAGGGAAAACATTCACTGAGGCGTCTGCCGTCTGGCTGCCACCAGGCTTTTTTGATGTTTCACATATCTGCTGCTTTGGTCAGAAGGGCATTTCATTATTGGTTGACATGAGAAATTTAACTAATATCTACTGCAGTCTGCTTTCTGAATGATGTCAGAAATCTCTCTTTGGAGAAGAAAGAAAGAAAGAAAAAACATCACTCGAGATTCCTTTACAAAGGTGCTCGGATTTTTTAAGCTGGGCTGTAGACCTCATTGCAAGGTTAACTTATGGAGGACTTTTCTCCGTCTGTGCCTCCCAAATGTCCTGTCAGGAATACATCTAAAAGGCACCATGACTCCAAAAAGTGCCAACCAGCTAGATTCCTAGGAAAAAAAGAAATACATGGGAACGAACCCCTTGTAATGACAGGTTTTCCATCTGTTCTGATGGCCCTTACAGGAAAACAGAATGCGTTCTTAACAGTCACCGGTCATAACCAGTTATAATACTTAAGAGGTCTTTGAACTTATCTGTTCCAGTTGTGGCTTTCATAGTCATGTAATAAATACCTTATTTTCTTAGATTAGGTTTTGAGTTATTTGGTCTGGTTATAAGCTTCTTGACTGTGTTAGCATAATTCCAAGGAAGATGAATAAGTGTTTACCAGCATTTATCCCCCAGCCCCGTTTTCAACACAGTTTCGTGTTTTCAACACAGTTTCATGCGCAACTGCTAGGCTGTGCATTTTACCGGCTCCAGGGGCCATTTTTCTAATCCCATAATGTCATTAAGTGTTTCAGGCCCACTGTGTCTATAACATTGACACAGAGTTTAATGTAAACAGAGAAAAGAGGGCCCATGGGGAGCAAAGAACCACATTCTAACACCTACTACCTATACAAAGAGGGAAGGGGGGGGGTGTTTTTCTTCTTTACTTCCTTCCTGGATTCTCTTAACTTTTCCCTGTATCCCTGCAATGGACATGTCCTTCACAGAAACAGTGCGGTGTCCTTTGGATTAAAATTTTATTTTAATGAGCCTCAGAGGAATATCCAAACTGTTTTTATCTGGGAGGAATTTTAGTTTGACTTTATTTTAGAAGAGGGTGATGTTACTCTACAGAAAAAAATTGACATTTGTATCAGTGGATGTCTTTTTTTTCTTTTTTACCCTAAAAAAAAATAGTTCTATGGCTATAGATATAAACCACACCTTTATTGAAAAACCCAGAACAGCTTTGTAATGGATAAGAACAAAAATAGTATTCCTTTCATTGACTCGGTTTCTGGTTGGGTTCTGTAGAGTTTTTTTCCCTTGGGTAGAGTAGTAATCCCTCCTCATGGGGTTTCAAATGAGAACATTCCCATTGTATGTAACAACATTTCAACCAGGCATGTTGGGAAAGCATAGGGGTACACCAGGTTGACACCGATACATGTTTTCACACACAGACGCATGGGACTTGCAGCAGGAGCTCCTGTGTCTGTAGTACTTCACCATTGGAAAAGTGCCTTCATTTATTTCACGTAGCCTATATAACTATCCCATGGCAGGAGCATCGTCTCCCTCAGCTTTCCTCAGCTGTTTTACTGTTTCAGCTGAAGGTATGCGATATTGTTACTAGGTGTGATAACTAGTATACATACTGTCATATCACTGTGGGGATAGAATGAGGATGTTCAGACTGTGTCTGTCGTGCACAATTAAAGAGCTCGGGGAGTCAAAAAGCAGTTCAATGCTTCCTGTGATGGGACATTTTTGCTGAAAATTTTGGAGATGGCACTCCATATGGTGCCTTGTAGCTCTGGCCCAAAGGAGAGAAGGAGGCTGGGCAGTTGACTGACCTGCCTTAAGTGAATGCCCCTCTGAGTGTACACCCTCTTCAGTGAAAAGCAAGAATAAAAATGTCCAGCTCACGGGCTTAGAGTGAGGTTCAAATGAGTCAGTGTGTGTGCAAGTACTCGATTGGTGTTCATTTCATGTTGGCTTCTTTCTTTCCTAACTGAGTATCTGTAATAGTATACCAATCTTTCTGCAAGTAAGGTAATTAGGTTACCTGTGATCAATCAGGTTTTGAGCAACGTGGCGTGAGACATAGGCGACGTGAATTTAAGGCATAGCTGGAAATGTTTATGGGAGTCACTAGCTTTGATGTCTTCCTGCTGTCATCTCATGGTCCTGAGGGTTCCTTGGTTCTCTAATCGGCATCACAGAGCCCTAACACTGCGAGGCAGTGATGTGGACCCTGGAAAGACTTGAATTCATTCCTGAGCTATGCCTTGTAGCAAAGGACCTTCCGTTGTATCTGTGTTACTGAATTTTGAAACTTTAAACGTTTACTTAAGCTGGCCTTTCAGACATGTTATAAGTTTACCATGTCATTTTGCTCTGATGTTTCTGGTGGTGAAGTTTACTTTTCCTTATAGGCTGAGGCTTGGAACAGCAATCTGATGTTATCTGTGCAAAATTTCTACATTGTGTGATTTACAAAATGAGGACCGTATTTGAGAATGGGACTTAACTAGATCCCGCCTTTTAGAGGGATTTCATAAATGCTGCAGCTGCTTCGCTTGGCCAAGCCTGGAGGCATTGAAATAAATCTATAATTTTATTATACATTAATAAGAAAATTGTTATCTCTACATGAAAGTACACAAAACCAGAAGTAATTTACTCCATGTCAGAATTATCTTTAAATTTAATAAATGTTGGGTTTCTCTGTAGAGTTGATGCTTTAAAACTACTCGAGGCTAATCTAAATGGTAATCTATTTACACAACTTGAAATAATCAAGCAGATTTTTAAAATAAAATAACTGCCGATTATTACTGCTGACATAGATTACTGCCATACATCCATTGACCTTTTTTAAAACTCTTAATGATGCTACCAAGACATTTGCAATAATGAGGAAAAAAAAAAACCAGGAAATTCATGGATGGTGTTGAAACTGTTGATCATTTTAATGTATGACTATGAGACTAAGTTTCCTCTGTAAACGCCGAGAAGCTTGGGAAACCCAATCCAGAACAGGCTGGTGGTTCTGATTTTTGTTTTATGGCTAGAAATTTGCAATTATTCAGTGGTTCAGTATCCTGTCTGTGATCAGTCAGGTCATAGATAATCCATCTGCTGTGTATCCCCAACTCCAGTTTAAAGACCGAAAAGGCCTAAAACAAGCTTGTCTAACATGAGGCCCACCGGCCACATGTGGCCCAGGATGGCCTTGAATGGGCCCTACACAAATTGATAAGGTTTCTAAAGCATTATGAGACTTTTTTGTGTTTTTTTGTTTAGCTCATCAGCTATCATTAGTGTGAGTGTATTTTATGTGTAACCCAAGACTATTCTTCTTCCCAGTGTGGCCCAGAGAAACCAAAAGGTACACCGCTGGACTGAAGGGCTAGAGTGTTGAAATTATTAGCTAAACTACATATATTGCAAGAAGTCTGTGATTTTTCTGGCAAGTGGAGATGATTGAAAGATTTTTAGACATAATTTTGACTCATGGTATGGACCATGGATGCGTCATGACCTCAGGGGATTTTCCTTTTTGAATCTCTTGTTCATTATTCTGCTATGACTTACTTGGGCAATCCGGGATGTGGAGGGATAAAGAAAAATAAGTAAGCGAAGCAGGTGGCCTGACATGAGTGGGCTTCAGAGTAACTCTTTGATGTCCTGTGGGTTTTGTGCCGTGTCCTGAGTTGACACTTGGGTGGCCTCTAGGCGTCCCCACATTTTAACAGAACGTTCAGCTTTCAGGATGGAAGATGGAGTAGATTGAATTTTAAGTAGCCTGCTTTTTATACCCTTGATCAATTTTAGAACCGTGGACTGTTGTAACACTTTTGAATAAAGTGTTTAATGTGAAAGAAAAGTTGAAATGAAAGTGTAAATTGAGTTGGAAAGGGCCCTGCTTTCTCCAGTTTGACTATTTTGCTACATTTAGTGTTCTGATACTTGGTTTCAGTTCCTTCCATTGCCTGTCCTAACTGCCTGTTCTTTTGAAACCATTCTTTTGTTTATTTTAGTGTTAAGTATTGTGCCATATACTACTGGGTAAACAGAAAGTGAGGAAGAGACTAGGGCTTCCCCTAGGAAATCTGCTTTTCACAGGTCCCTGGACACAGGCTTACACAGCCTTCTTTTGGGACTTAATTTTTTATAGATCAGGGCGAGTCAGGTGGCTTTTACTTCCCCCATGTAATAACTTTGAGAATCTGCTTTCAACCTGTGACCCTTCCTCATTATGTTGCTTACCTCTTTTGGGGGAGGGGAGTGGAGGAGGGATGGTACTAGGTATTCAAGTATTAGATGATTAAAATAGTTTGATAAACTTAATAGTTTTTCTTTCTTATTGTAGGTCAGTCCAAAACTGATGAGACTTTTCATTTATATTTAATGACCCTCATACGTCATAACTCATCTGTTTCCTTGAGAGACTTTTTCAAGCTTCATAATAAACCATCCTTCATATTATTTTTAAAATATATGACTAGGTATTCAACTTTTGAAGGGGCGGGTTGCTTTAGTTCAAATTTTTTTAATTGAGTAGAAAAGTTGAGGTGGAGCAGGAATATTGAAATGTGTGTATTAAGTTCCAACCAAAAAAACCTAGTACTTTGTCAAAGCTGGGAGTTTTTCAGACTAGGAGTTCTACTGCAAAACAGCCGCTCTTTCATTTTCCTAAGGAGTTAGCTGTGAGTCTAACTCTGTATGCTAACAACCTAACTCCAGGGTTCTTTTTATTAGCTTTCTCATGAATGAAAATACCTTAAGCTTATTACCTGTTCCATATGCACTTGCTGATTGTACTTTTCCACTTGGAAGAAAGACACTAAATTGTAATACAACTTTAAACATCTTAAGACTTAATATTCAAGTTGCTGTAACCTTTTAATGTAATAGAAGCCATGCTTTAAAAAAAAAAAATCTTGGGGAAGCCAGGATGGCTCAGTGGGTTAGGCGCTCACTTTGCATCGCCGGGGACCGAGGATCGAATCCTGGCCCCGGCCCGTGCAGAACCATATGCTGAACTGGGGAGCTCCCCCATTTCAGTTCTCTCTCTGTCTCTGTATCTCTCTCTCTGTCAAAAATAAAAATATATTAAAAAAAAACAATCTTGATACAGTGTTGCACACTTTAGTATGGATGACTAGGGTGCCCAGATGCTATAGTAAAGGACAAAGCAAGGGGAATAGTTTTGTGTAAACAGTGTGCCTATGGGCCTGCCTGCACCTTCAGTTGAAATTAAATTAGCAGGAGATGCTCCTGTGTTCAGCAATATGGCATTCTTCTCCAGTGCATGTGTGTAGGAACTATATTAATAAACTTAAAGATCTGTGCTTTTCCATAGGAGTTATATAGGCCAGGTTCTTTCCGTTTAAAGATGATGACACAGAACATTCTGCAATTACAGAGAACTTTTTTTTTTATCTCGCAAGTTTGAACTGATTAAAAACAAAACAAAACACTGCACTTGAAGCAGTGTATTTCTTGATGTTGAAATACCAAAAGTTGGGAAGTCCAGCTCCGCACACAGGCATACCCAGTGGAAGCATTAATTCACCATAGCAGGCACTACGTAAGTGCTGACACCCAGCCCAGGCAGCGGGTGGCAGAGGGGGCATTGTGGGTCATGATGCGCAGGAGTGATGTCATGGAGGGGAAAGTTGGAACCGGGTCTGGAAAGATGACCAGGATTTGTCTCAGTGGGTCAGTGGGAGGGGCCGTATTTGGAAGACTGAAGGTAGAAGTGACGGCCAGTGATGTGGTTGCTATATTTACCCAGGAATGTCCTTGATCGTGATTAGCAAGTTTCAACAAACTGTGTTTTAATGTGAAATGTTGTTGCAGAATTTTTGGGTGTGGTTATTGATAAGAATAATTTCTCTCTTTCCCATTGACTGTGGAGTTGGAAAATTCAGTTCTCTTTCGCCTGTTCTATGAGCACTTTCTTGGGCCAGGCTAGGGACAAAGAGATACCAAGACGGTCCCTGCTGTTGAATGGTGGTAGCAGGAATTAAACAGATGCCTGTCACCTTCATTGTAAAGTCATATTGTAGAGCCACAACTTGAACAGAAATGAGTAAGTGTGCTGTGTGGAATCTGACTTATCTGTTTGCATATGCAGTGGAAAATTTATCCCGAGCGAAAGCTAAACAGATCAATATTGTAAGCATTTATCTGCATGTCTTTCTGTTTGAAATGACATTTAGTAACATCAGAAAATGGTAATCCTTACTCTATATTATGATGTGGGAAACGTTATATTAATTATGTACAGTACATACACTTAAACGTATGCATTTAGATTTAACAACAACAAATCAAATAAGGAAAATCACCGCCATTTCCCTGGTTGACGTTAATCATATTCAGTTATATGTGGATACGGTCATTAAATAAAATTCATGTTGGCTGGATCTAAAACCTAAACCAACCGTTAAAATAAGTTCTTATAAAAATGTTTCAGATCATAGAATAAGCAGCAGTGAAAAAAGAAGATCAGATCTGGGAAGAATTATACATGCCTAACCTTGAAAACAGGAAAAGAAATAAGAAAAGATAGACAGATTCAGCCATATAAAAGTATTAAATTTATGAGCCATGAAAAAATTTAATTCAGGAAAGCAGATGTTTATCTTAGCAATTAATATCATTTTTCTCATATAGTATATCTTTTTAGTGTCTTTGATTCTGCTTACATTATTGCCAACAGACTTACGTCTATGTCATAAAAGTTTGTTCTAGTAAATGCTAGAAAATGCCACAGTTTCTTCTCTCCTGATTTTTAGACCTCTGAATTGGGAAGTAGATAAATTTACATGTAGGTGAATCACGTAAAGGGATGAACTAAAGGTATAAATGTCTGACCCACAAATTGCATCACTTTGTACCTTTTGTATTAGTAAAATGGTAAATAACTATAATGCATAAAATTGGTGGTAGTATCTATGGATATGACTTTAGAGTGATTTTCATCCCTTTAAGTATTTTTAAATGGTAAAGCAAATTATTATGCACTAAGATTCTTGTTTTCAAATATTAGGGTTAACCCAAAAGAAGTTACCAATCTAAGTAGAAGTCTTTATAAAGAGGTTTTAATTTTCTGCTTTTCAAGTATATTTCCTTTCCAAATACCATGACAAAGAGTAGATGGATGGGAAGAAGTTCTTTGAAGATTACTGACTACTGTTAAAATAACTTGGCGATTGTGAAGTTAGGTCCAGGTGTCAGCCGTTAGACCTTTTGGGAAAGTAATGCTCCCTTAATCTTTCCTTCAATGTATTTGTCACTCAGAATTTTAAAATTTGCAATTCTTTTTCAGCCAATACATACGTAACAAAGGTGAATTGAGTTTTATATTTCATTGTTCTTATTAAAAACTCCAATATCATAAGAATATGCTTCTTGAAGTTCACGTAATTAAGCACTTAAAAATGTGCGGATTCTAATTGTTAGGTGTCAATGCCATGCATTTAGATTGCCACTTGATGTGGAGCTTCATTTGCAATTTATAAGAAATTGTCCATACTGCGTATTTTAAAATCAAGTTGCCTTAAATCCTCTCACACGTCATATGAAGACCTGCCAAGGTAATGTGACCTTAAGACGTCCATTAAGAGTTAAACTATAACTGAGCTAAGTCCCAAGGAACTGAGATTTTGGTCCGCGGGGGACTAGTGAACAAGTGCTGTCCTACCGTCTGTCTCTTGGCAGAGAGGTGTTTTACGTAACATGTGGATTTTTGACTCGGGGGATGTAGGCATTATTACCTCAATTTCCAAGGAACGGATCCTTGTCATTGCAGAAAGGGGCCTCATGCACGAATGAAAGATAGTTACTGAGGTGCATGAGGGTGGCCTGTTTCCTTCAATGCTCACCTGCTGTCAGCCTCCAATCACTGAGAACAACTGGGAAACAGCAATACTGGCCTCGTCTGAGACCATGTGGATCGAGTATATATTGATGTGGGGACCATGAACACAGTTGAAATCCTGTGAAGGCTATTCTGTGACTCAGAGCCCAAGGCGGGTGTGGCTCATGGATCAGACACCTTGTGAAAAGGACCTAGAAGGAAACAAACAAATTCATCTTGGAGATCAAAGTACCAGGTTGAGTGCCTTCATCTAGAAGGAAAATATTAGTAAGTCAGGGTCTTTTTTTTTTTTTTTTAAATCAAGTGCTAACCTTCAGGCATGTCCAAACTGTGGCCCAGAATGGCTTTGAACGTGGCTCAACAAAAATTCTTAAAATATGAGATTATTTTTTTGCAATTTTTTTGCAATTTTTTTTTTTTAGCTCATCAGCTATGGTTACCGTTAGTGTGTATTATGTGTGGCCCAAGACAGTTCTTCCAGTGTGGCCCCGGGAAGCCAAAAGGTTGGACACCGCTGTACTTACTAGAGACTTTTGGGGAAAAAAGTTTTTTTGTTTGTTTATTTGTTTGTTTATTTTTAAGCAAATGATAGAAAAATCTATTGTTCCGCCCACTCCTCCACTTTCTGATACCTTCACAGTAAAGAACAGCCCTGTTTTGAACAGGTCAGGCAGTGAGGTAAGGCCAGTTTCGTACCTCACATCTGCTTCTTGGACACAGAGCAGAGGAAAGCGGAGGCTGGTGGACGGGAGGGTCCACATTGCAGCGCTGTGGTTGTATCAAGAGTGTTTGGAGAACAGGCCCTGAGGTGAAGACAATGGCTGTGTGATTCTGACTCATGGAATCGAAAGACTTATTTATGCATTCCTAAAACCTCCCTATTTTTCATAGATGGAACATTTTTGCTCCTGGAACAGATGGGTGGAACTCCCCAGTGGGGTTGCCTGGACACTGATAGAAATCCTTTGTGATGTTGCTAGTACCAGATGATCACCATTTTACTACATGACACCATTAAGTGGTTACTACATACTAGGGACCGTTCTAAGTTCTGGATGTTTAGCAGTGAACAGAACACAAACAAGCAAGCCTCTGCCCTCACACAGCTTACATTCTGGTAGCGGGGAGACAGAGGAACAACACCCATGAGTAAAAACACAGTATGTGAGAAGATGGTGAGTGTGCTGTGGAGACCCACAGGCTAAGCGGGTGAGGAGACCTGCAGGTTCAGGATTTACATAGAGAAGTCAAGGAAGTTGTCCCTGAGATGATGATGATGAGCCAGCCATGCCATGCTGAGAGCTGGAGCAGAGCCTTCTAGACAGAGCGAGGGACCAGTGCAAAGGTCCTGAGGTCCAGTGTTCCTGGGGAGGAGGCGCACAGGGCTGAGATGCATAGATTAGGAAGACAGAACCATCATGAGGGTGGTCAGGTCATGGATGGACACTGTGAGGACATGGGGGTGGGGTGGGAGGCCACAGGAGGGGTTGGAGCAGAGGAGTGGATGTGATTATGTATATTGGGGGTGGAAGGGGTGGTGTGTGTATCTTCATGGACCACACTGGTTCCTCTACTGAGACTGCGAGGCAGAAGAGTCGGGTGGCCATTGGAGTGGTGCGTGTCACTCACCTTAGAAGGTGGCCGTGCTTGGGCTTGGGCCTGTGTTGCTGGCCCCCTTGACATATTCATTCTTCCAGATACTCGGGGCAAACTTTGATTTTCTCAGGAGTTAGTCTAACCTGAGTACTTCAACCGTCAAACCTAAGTCCTGAGACTGCCATTTCACGTGGCAGTGCCTAGAAGATGAGAAGCTCTTATTCTCAAACCGCTTTCTGCTGCCTGGGTTGTGCCAGGCGTGGGCGGATTTATTTTTGCAGTTTTGCACCAGGGAGCCAGGCTTCTGATTTGCGGATTGCATTTATTATAAGGTATATTGTCCATTGATGAATAATATGTGGGCTACAAAGCAGATACACAGCTTTTAAAATAACTCATTTATCCTGCAAGCCTCATTTCCAGAGAGAGGCATTCAGGCGCTTCATGTGTTGTCCGGGAGCAAGGTTTTGTGTGTCTGTTTTTCTCAATTTCTGAGGTCATTATTTTTGCCCTCTGGCTCATCATGCTTCCTTGACAGGCATAGGACTAGAAACAGACAAACGCCATCCCAGTTCATGGCTAAAACCTGAGATGGGCAGAGAATCTTTAAGTCGCTGCTAAGGAAATAGATGCTCCTTTGTCTCTGCGACTGAAAATCTCCCTTATGAATGTGGGCTGAAACAAAGGGAAATGCCTGAAATCCAGGTCTGCAGGCATTGCAAAGTGGCCGCTCACAGTTTGTCCTCGTTGCTTTGAACCGACTCAGTAAGGCTTGTGCAGAGGCTCTGGGTTTGGAGCAGCCGATGGAATCCTCAGAGATCGGAAAGTTCCACTCGAGGCCACGCTCCTGGGAACATTCAATCTCAGCCGTGACAGGGTTCCGGGCACGGAGTGGTGTGAAGTGGTGGAGCCGCCCCCCTTATGAAGTGGAGCCCTGCAGTGTCCATGATCTCTGCGCACAAAAGCCTCACTGAAGATTGTTTTTCCTTTTGCGCAGGTTTCTGATTTTGCCCAATATGTTGCAATCTTCCCGCAGTGGCCGGGTGGCGTCCGTTGGAATGCTGGTGCGTGTGGCCAAGCAAAACAGATGCAGGAAGGTTTGGCTGAAATGGGGGTGGGAGGTAGACGGAAGAAAGAGAGGCAAGGGAGGGTGGCGAGTGGGAAGGTTGGCTGTGTTGGGAGTCTGGGTGGGATTAGACAGTAATTGTCTGTAGAGTTAAATAAGGCAACATTGCCTTACAGTTCTCAGAAAATCATCCCAGGTTCATGAGAGGGTTTCCAAGGCGATTGAATGCTTCTTTTTCATTTCACGCCCTGCATTCAGAATAATGTTTAATTGTACAGCAGAGAGAACTGTGTAGTGTTAACCTTCGGCCCAATGCAAGCTTCTGGCCATCAGATTTTTAACTTTAGCTTATGGCTATTTCTGCCTATTAATAGGTGGATTTTTGGGGGGTTTTTTTGTTTTTTTTTTTTATAGAGAGTAATTATTTTATCTTCAGTGCATATTTATTTTTATTTTACTTTTGACAGACAGAGAGAGAGATAGAGACAGAGACAGCTAGAGAACCGAACTGTGGGAACTCCCCAGCTCAGCATGTGGGTCCTGCCTGGGCCGGAGCCGGGATTCGATCCTCGGTCCTCGGGGCCTCAAAGCGAGCGCTCAACCCGCTGAGCCGTCCCGGCTTTCCCAGTAGGTGGATTTTTAATGGAGTAGAAACTGCCAAGGATAACGCAGACTGTATAAAAGGCAGTTCACTGAATCTTATTATCGAGCTCATTAAAGGAACTCGTGGTACCCAGGTGGTCCCCCGGGGATTTAGATTGCCGTCAGGGTTGAGAACAACGAGTTTAAGAAGTCACTGCGAGTGACAACCTGTATCTTGATTTGCTCAATAATATCCTTTGGTGTTAACACTGATTTAGTGCGTTTGTTCCTCATGTTCTCCCTTTATCACCCCCCCCCAATATGTTTTGTTTGTTTCTGTAGTGGCTTGTGCTAGAGGTAGGGGGTGCCCTTTTGTGGCTCCATAGTCCACAAAATAAGTCTGCACGCAAATGAGTCTGCACCAGGCCTGTGCGTAGTTAAGAGCGATAGTATTCAGCTGAGTGTACGCAGAGTATAAGGGAAAAAGTATATCTCCCCAAATAGCTTAGAAATGAAAGGAATAACTTTCTCCTCAGTTTTTAACTGCCAGTATTATAGTGAGTGAAAGTGGGACTCCAAATCTTGACTAGCAAGACCAGTCTATCCTGTTATATCTTATGTACAGGTACCGTGTTTCTCCAGGTAACTGAAGTCTCTTCCTTCTGTCAATATTAACTGAGTGCATTTTTGTGGCTTTTGAAAACTCCACTTCTCGAAAGTGTTGACCAGTTGTCAAATTTTTGTGACTTTCAGAGATGTGGCAATAGGTGGTTTCTCCCTTAGAGTATTTAAAGCAAAATAATGAAAATGCAAAGGAAGGTGGTAGCAGCCCAAACCACTGTTCTTCCTGCTACATCCCGCACAGGGGAGCCTTAAACTACAGCGTTCCTCCTTAACTGCAGGCACACCTCCTGTTACTGCACTGCACTTTATTGTGCCTCTTAGATGTTTCATTTCTTATGAATGGAAGGTAAGACCCTCCCCCAGAAAGAGATGACAACGCTTTGTATTGTAGTGATCTGGAACTGAACCCTCAGTCTTTCTGAGGTCTACCTGTTAACAGATAAATCTTGGCCATCTGAGCCTTTTGCAGATGACCTACCCCAGGATAATCCACACTGTTCTATTGCTCTTTCATGCCTTCTTAAATAAGGGTGTCCCAAAATTCACACAAGAAGTAATTTTGATAGAAAGCACAGGTTTATGATTAAAGAGTATAAATTTTCATTGCTCAACAATGAAAACTCGTTGTTCTTTCGTGTAGCACTCCATTTTTAATAACCCTGAACTGTCAGCTGTCACGCTGTCTTTTTTTTTTTTCCGTTGGCAACACTTTACCGCACAAATAATGCAAAATCCAAATCTTGCGTGAATTTTGGGACACCCTTTAGAACATTCTAAGCATATCTCAATTTTTTGTTTTTGTTTTGGACTCACTGTTATCCTTATAGCCATGGATTTGTTGTATAATCTAGTCATTCTTTGTGTAAGTATGTATTTATTAGTGATTCTGTCAGGGGCTAATAAGGTATTAACATATAATATAATATACCTTCCTTCATCATTAAAGTTCTCAGGACACCCATGATCTTTGAGAAGTTTGTGGCTTAGTGTTGATTTCTCATTTCTCTTGCTGATCTGTTACCACTTCTTGCGGCTGTTGGTATAGTAGCTCACCTCCCTCTCGTCATTTTCTGCTTCTTGTCTGCTGAACACTTAGAAGGTGTTTGGGTAAGCTTGTTGGGATTGTTTATAAAGTGAGATTAAACAGGCTGAGAGTAAGGACTTGAGTCATTCTTCTTGAACCAAGTGCCTATGACCTATCTTTTGTTTTTTTCTCCCCCATCATGTCTCTTTGCCTCTTATCCTTTTCTTTGTCCTCCTGATGCATGTGGGGAGTCAGATTATTGTAAGACTTAAGGATCCAGTGGGATAATAGACACCAGCTGCTCAGCATAGTTCCTGGCACATAATAGTGCTTAATAAATGTTAGCTGTTTTTAATATTGTTCCCTCTGAAGAAGAAGATGTAAATTCCTCACAGATGTTTAGGGTTTGTATATGCAGCAAACCCGTCAGCTGAATTTATATAGTCAAACACGTTTTTAATTCACCTTAATGTTTGTTACTGTCTGGATATTGTCCTTACCCTTTTAGGGTTAACAAATTTACTTCTGTACTACATGGGAGAACCATGTGGGGAAAATCAATAAAAAGTATTCTTAAAAAAGATTTTATGATTCACTAGACTATCAGGTGTCAGCAACTTTTATGTTTATGACTTTAAGTTAATAGGATTTTACAGGCTTTGGGTAAGGTGACCAGCTGTCCCGCTTTTGGCGGGACAGTCCCGATTTTTAACAATTTGTCCCGCGTCCCGCGACGTTTTTAAAAAGTCCCGATTTTTGGAAAGAATGCACGACAAGCTAGGGAACGGCGGGAGATAGACCCAATTTTTAATGAAGAACCCCCTCCCCCCTGGTCAATGGTGTCCCGCTTTACCAATATTAAAATCTGGTAACCTTAGCTTTGGTGGTTCATTCTCCTCTTTTTTAAAGGCCAAACCAAGATCATTTTTTGAATTTTCTTTTCTTTCTTTCTCTGAATGTATTTCCAAAAATGTTTTTTTTCCCTCCGATTTTCATTAAACCCAAACAGAGCTTCATGATTTAAAAGTGACCCGTTAGATCTCTATTAATTATGAAAACCAAATTATAAACCATCCAGTTATTTTATCAACAGTGATGTAATTGTACATACGAATTGTGTATTTTGCTTATTGAGTAGGATATACAAATGTAACAATTGAATGAGTAGTTTTTCTCATTGATCAGGTTTGTTTGATAATAATTATATTGAAATGAATATTTTTCTTTTTATATTCTCTACTTCACATTGAATGTGCTCCTCTCTAATCTAATCTCTGAATTTCAGGAGTCTATTAATAAAGTATGTGTAAAGAATTAGTTGCTAATTTTGGATGTGCTTGAAATGAAATTGTCAGCAAATTACCACTTCTGACCTAGGAGTTCAGCTCCTTGTGGATTAGCCATCATTTCTGGTGTAGTAGATAGATGCCAACCTCAAGGAAAATTTTAAAAAACCTCATTGATTCTAATTCTTTATCATCTATTAGGCTTTTCCTTATATACTTTTAAGATACTTAAAATATTATAGAAGATCATGGATAGTTTTTCTTTCCAGATTTATTTTACTTGCATTAAGTTTCTACAATATTAAACCTGTTAGAGATTAAGAAAGCAAATCTTTTTTTTTATTTTTTTAAAGATTTATTTTTATTGTTTTTGACAGAGAGAGAGAGAAAGATACAGAGACAGAGAGAAGGGGGAGGGCCCAGAACAGTCTCCATAGTTGCACATCATTGGTTTTTCCACATAGTTTCATTCCACAGGTGAGCGCGGGGCTGCACAGGGCAGGAACTGGGCCAGGGTCTCACCCCGGTGAGAACTGAACTGGGGGCACTCCCCAGTTCAGCATATGGGTCCCATGGGCCAGGGCTGGGATTCGATCCTCGGTCCCCGGGGCTGCAAAGTGAGCGCTTAACCCACTGAGCCATCCCGGCTTCCCCAGAAAACAAATCTTTAATGATTAAATAAAAAGTTTTTGCCAGTTGCTTGAGAGTGATGGTTTCTTGAGTTCCAGTTAACAGAGAATCTACTTATATTTATCGGGCCTCTACCAATCCCCATGGGTGCCAGTTAACTGAGAGTCTACTGTATAAAGAAATATGTATTCTGAAACTCCAATCATTAGTAGGTAGTACCGGAGCTGTGAGATAAGCTTCAGTTCAATGGTAAAAGTGACAGTTAATTAATATTATTTAATTCAGCGTCCCCCCATAAAAGAAACAAACAAAAAAAGTGAAGTCCAGGGAGTTTGTGTGATTTGCATGTCCGTGCCACATTTATAATCATGATGCCAGTGAGGACTGATGACCCTTTTGAATGCCGTCCATAGTCCAGGTACTGTTGTAGAGGACCAGATACTAAGAGAAGCATGGCACGGCTCTTAGGAAGCTTCTTTACCAGTGGTTGTATGGTACAAAGATTCTCATAAATGAAATGCCTGTATGTTTTCAAAAGTATCCCAAAGGAAGTAAGTGGGAAGCTGAGTCAGAGAGAATAACAGGGAGGCCTGCTTGGAGAATAGCAATGGGAGCAAACTCCTCTCGAGGGCTAAGCTCCAGCAGAACCCTAATGTGTGAGCTGTGTGGTGGAGTGTGGTCCAGGCAGACAGAACCACGCGCACCTAGGTCCTGGGCGTGTTAGAACTAAAACTGAGTAGTTAGAGCAGAGTGAGTGAAGGGGTGAGTGGCCCAAGGTGAGCTGGAGATGTGCAGGGGCCCCTAGCTCATTCACATCACAGAGTACCGTAGAGAGGCGGTCCGAGCAGCCTTGCAGTGTTTGGTGCGGGATCGAGTTGGAAAATTCATTTAGCGGCATAGCCAGACGATTTTCGGGATCGAGTTGGAAAATTCATTTAGCGACATATCGAGACGTTTTTCGGGATATACTCGGCGTATAAGACGACCCCCGATTTTCGGTTGACTTTTTTTCGTTTCAAAAGTCGTCTTATACGCCGGAGAATATGGTATGTCCACCTGTCAGATTGTAAATAACATGGAAGTACCTTGGTAGATTAAAAAATAATAATAAAAGAAAGAAGGAAAACTTGAATCAACTCAGCTTCTTTGGAGCCTGAGAATATTAAGTGGCTATCTAAAATGTATAAATCACCTGCACTTCTAAGACCTTTGAGATTCATCCTCCTCTCGAAAAATGATCGGAAGCCATTCTTTGTTTCCTTTGCAACATTCTGTGCCATGTGTTCTGCGTCTTGCAGATAGCATGACGTCAGTGCAGGCAGGAACGCGAGCGAGGGCAGAAAGCTTTCTTGACGTGTCTTTAGACGCCAGCATCTTCGCTTTTGAAACTTTTGGCAGAGAAGTTGAAGCTGTTTCGGGTTGGTTTTTGTTCTTTTCCTGGACATGACTAATGGTGGCCAGTATGCACATACTCTGTGGTTGTTGACAGCTGGGTGTTGTAGATAACAGGGCTCTGGGACCCCATTGCAAGTTGGACAAATGTACTTATCCATTCGGTGAGCTCTACCTTGCCAGGTACTCCACTTCAGACCAAAACGATAGGTTGTGTGATCTTCAGGTAGATTTTAGGTCTGGCCCTGCGACCGTAGTTGGAGCTTACACCAGCATGTCATTTCTAGAGGAACCGTAGGAAGCTAGTCTGGCCAAGGAAAGAGGGGCACACGTGTTTTTAGCCCTTCCCCATCAAGAGGTAGCATGCATTTCCCTTCCCCTTGCAGCTGGGCTGGCCCTGTGAATGCAGTCACGGTGATGCTGGGCTACTTCTGTTTCGGCCTTTTAGGAATGTGTGATTATGGGATCCAGCTGCCACGTCAAGAAGCTCAAGTGAGCCACCTACGGAGGCGTTGCAGCTTCCTAGCTATCCCCACCAGACAGGCCGATGAGCCCTTGGGTGTTTCAGCCCCAGTCTCCATCTGACCAACGTGCTTAAGACCACAGGCTGCCTGGTCCCTCTGCAGACTCCTGAGGGAGAGTAAATGGCTGTGGTTGTTTGAAGCCCCTGAATTTCAGAGTGGTTTGTTAGCAACAGATAACCAAAACAAGCTGTGTCCTTCATATTCAGTCCTGGGGAGTTTAAACTGTGCTTGTTCCACGGAGCTGCCTCCTGTAGGTGAGCTTGGCGGAGCGGGGGCTGGTGGATGCTCAGACAGCTGTGTTCCTGGAAGCTGGAGGAGGGTAGGAACACACAGCATGGGCAGAGCAAAGGGCAGTTCAGGAGACACTTGGCTCAGACAGCTGAGAAGCAACTGCAGTGGCCCAGAGGAGTGGGGAGGGTGGGCGTTTTGCTATCAGGAATGGAATTTGCTTTAAAGGAAAAAGGTCAGGCGGGGAAATTTATTGTGTTGTTAGAAGTTCGGGAAGAGACTCATTCTTAGCCTAGACCTACACCCAGATCCAGTTCTTTGTTAAAATCAAGTATAATGGGCAGGTAGTAAACGATGTCTCGCAAATAATAAAGAATGGTTTAATTTAGGGTGATGGTCTTGGTTTTCTTCCTTCTCACATGCTAGTGAATTTCAGTGCCCACCAGAATTTCATTCACTGTGTCCTGTAGGCCTTTGTTAACCATAGTACGCGTAAGGCGTTCTTTACATAGTAGATGCTCAATAAGTGGGATCAATTTAGTTTCCATAGTAATTTCATTCATGTTACATACAATTTAACTAAGTTTGTTCTAATGCAAAATTTGCTACTGTGTATACGATCATCACAGCATCAATCACTGATCATGCCTACATACTTTAATGGAGTTTCTCCATGTCAACTGATTAACCTACACACATGCACATGCATGCACACACACACACACACACACACACAGCTCAGACAAAAAAAAAATTTTTTTAAGATTTATTTTATTGTTTTGAGAGAAAGTGAGAGAGAGAGAAAGAAGGGGGGGTGGGGGTGGGGGTGGGAGGGCCCAGAGCAGTCTCTATAGTTGTACATCATTAGTTGTGACATGGTTTCATTCCACACAGGTGGATGTGGGGCCCTGCAGGGTGGGAACTGAACTGGGGGCCTCCCACCTGGGAGCTGAGGACCTTCCCCGCCATCCCAGCGGTTACCAGTTGCACCTCAGTTCAGAATATGGGGTTTGCACAGACAGGGTTTGGGATTCGATCCCTGGGCCTTGCACTTGCAAGGGAGGCACTCAACCTGTTGAGCTATCCCAGCATCCCTACCCCCAATATATTTTGACAAGCAAAGAATTTCTTATGTCTTGAGTCATTTGAAAAGTGACACAGCTCATGTGACACATCCCGACAAGAAGGTGGGCAGAGTCCTCGGTGGTGTGATGCTCGTCTCCGGTCACCGTCTGGTAGCTGCCTCAGTCCCTCCCTTTGCTGTGGCCTTAATCACAAGCGTACATGTTGTGGGGACTGCAGAGGACCCAGCCTTTCTGTCTCTGCAGCCTCAGCAACCTGGGGCTACATCGTCACCTGTGACCTGACGCAGGCTTGTGGGCCTGAAGTCTTTCATTTGGAAAGGGATGGAAGGGCTGAGGGCAGGCCAGCCTTAAAAAGCAGGGACTCGCAGGGCTGGCTGCCCGTCGGAATTAGAATCCCCTGTGGGCAGCTGGTGTCCATGGGGACGGTCTGAGCTTGTCTGTCATCTTCGGGGCTGTATGGACACACGCCAGCAGGAGCAACTGGTTCGTTTACCTCTTTGGCCTCTGTTGACACTTTTTACTACTAATGGTTTGTTGAAGATTCTTTTTCAAGTCAATAACAAGAAAAAAAATTCACACTGGCGTTGTGTTTAGATTTTGTTTACGGTTTTAAAAATAGCCTGCTGGGGTGTATTAAATAAATAAAACACTTGATTTAAGGGCCTTTTCTTTCTTTTCTTTTTTCTTTCTTTTTTTTCTGAGACGAGAGAGAGACCAGTTGCACCATAGTTGAGCATGCGGGTTTGTACAGGCCAGGGCTGGGAATTGAACCCTGGACCTCATGGTTGTGAGGCAAGAGCTCAACCCCTGAGCTACCCCGGCATCTCCTAAGGTGCTTCTCTGCCACTGACAAGGTCTGTGACCCCTTGTCTTTTAACTTTTCTGAATCCACTTCCTTATTTGTAACATGACATTTGTGTTCATGTTTCTGTAAGGAATACATGAAGGAACTTCAAGAGCTATATGAATGCTAATGTGTTTCACAAATGTGGTTGATTATATTATTAATAACAAAATGCTTACTAGAAATCATACGTCTTTTTTTTTTTTTTTCCTCTTAACACGACTTAAGCAGGATTTTAGCATTAAGCAGTTAAGGAACCACATGACATAATGAACAATGTCCCCAGCGCAGGTGGCTGGGCCCTGGGTATGTAATGGTTGGAGTGTGTTGGGTGCCCATGGTTATGAACTTGAATAGAGTGGTCCTCTGAAGCTTTGGGTCAAGCAGACTGTGTCCTGCTGCTGCTCAAACATTTCTGTGTACAGAGACATTGTTTTTTCCTTGGAGAGTTTGTTTTTCTCCGTGCCAGGCTCCAGGCTGGCGGTACAACCCTGGCTGTTCGCTTGCCAGACATACAGCCAGGTCCAAAGTGGGGGTAGGAGTGGGGTTGGATGGCAGACTCCAGTGATGGCACTTGAGGAGAAGAAAGGGGCTGGGCTGTGGACAGGAGAGCCAGGCAACCTGGACTTCTCTGGGCCCACGTTGCCTTGCTCTGAACACTTATCTTGTTCCCTCCTGGGAGGGGACGGGAGATAAGCTTTTAAGAACTGGAAAGGAACGAAAAGCTTTGCTGAAAATACAAGCAACAAATAAAATAGAGGGTGGTGATTCCAGAGTCATCCCTGAGGCAGCAGAGAAAGGCACCCTGTAGCCTGAACCTCAGGCGCTCTGCCTCCCAGTGCAGGTGGGAGGCGGGTGTGGGCGCCATGGTCTATTCCAGCACATGTCAGGCGTGTCACGGTGGTTCGGGGGAGCCTGGCGGCGGTGAAAAGAAAGGTGGTTGGGTAGGCATCTGGTTAATGTGGTGAATCCTGACTTGTAATTGTAACAGTCCCTCTGTAGTTGCTAGATGTGAGTTGCTGGCTAGGTCACAGGTTGCAGTTGCATTTTTGGCTTCTCAGTGGGTGTAAATGGAGTAATTCAAACCGGTGGTTTTCAGACTTGGCTCCTAAGGCTGCTTCTAAGGTTTTACAAACCTCCACCTGTTCCTAAGGTTCAGCTAAACCTCCAAAATGAACCTGAATTCTGTTTTTATTTTTAACCTTGAACAGCCATGAGGATAGGTATCATAATTTTAAACATATGAAATGTATAATAACAAACTGTGAGCAACCATTTCATATTTGGAGATTCAGTATACACTGTTTGAAATCCACTGGTGTGGTCTGTTGTATTATATTAACCGGTTGGATTGGCTAGGCAGGTGATGGGCAAAAGCTTCCATGTTCATAAGCACCCCAGGTGATTCCAATGCTGGAGGTCCATGGCCCACTTGGAGAAACTTGAGTCTAAGAGATGTTGAACAATGCCTGATAAAAACTGACAACCCTGGAAATATTTTCTGCCTAACAGAGTTATTTTCAGCTACATTGTCATTGTTTGAAATATATCAAAGATGTGTTCTTTTTGTTGTTGTTGTTAAATTTATTGGGGTGACATTGGTTGGCAACAATTACGTTGTTTCCAGGTGTACCATTCTGCATTACATTATCTATGCATTTCATTATGTGCTCACCACCCAGAGTCAGTTCTCCCTCCATCACCATGTATTAGATGCCCCCTCCCTCCTCCTCGCCCTTTCCCACCCACCTTCCCCTTTACCTTCAGGCTGACTGTGTCCATGAATTATTGTTTCTTTGTTACTTTCAATTTTATATTCTACCTATAAGTGAGGTCATATGTTTCTTGTCCAAAAAAAAAAGATGTTGAAGTGCATCCATTATCTCATCTAGTTCTTTGATAGCATTGAACCTCTTACGGGCCTAAAAAATTCAGAGAGGCTTTCTCTCCATTGGAAGCCTGTGTATTTCACAACAGTGTCTTATGCAGCTGGTTCTAGATTTCAGGGTCTAACCCGGGGGTGGCGAACCTGTGGCACGCGTGCCCAAAGTGGCACACAGAGCAAATATTTTGGCACGCGGGATTATTGTTTTTTTGTTATAAAAACATCCTATGCCTCTTATAGACATAAAAATAATCGATACCTCTATCTCACTCGATGGGTTGGCATGCCAGTTGAGCGAGTATACTCTTATTTTATAAACTTTGGCACTCAATCACTAAAAGGTTCGCCACCCCTGGTCTAACCTCTCACTATGGCCAAAGCCATTCAAAGATCAGAAACTTTGGAGATGTTTTATGCTCTTGTCCCCCATCCACCCAGTAGCCAAGCCCTGCCCATTCTTCCCCTTACAGGGCCCCCTCCCTCATACAACCCCCCCCACCCCACCCCCCACCCCCACACACACACGCTCCCTGACTTCTACGGCCAACTTCTTAACCAGTGCGGGAGCATCCTCCCTGGTTAGAATCCTAACCACCTCCACACTGACTCCTCTAATCCATGTTCCACATTGTAGCTCCAAAAGTGTGATCTTCTGAACTAATCTTATCTGCTCGTACTCTACGAAAACCTCACAGTAGCTCTCTGTTGCCTCTGCTCACATCTCTCACCTCATGGGCCTCTTGTCTCCACCCCACAAACATCCCGATACAGAGTGCACTTCTCTATGCCTTTATTCCCACTGCCCCTCTGTCTAGGGTGCCCTCCCACCCCTTTCCCTCTGTCCCTTACTGAGATGTCTTCATTTATTCCCTCCTTCTGTCCCATTCCTCCCTCCACCGTCCTGCCTCTGTATATTTGCATATCTGTCTTCTTTCAAACCAGGTTGAAAATTTTTAAGGTTGAAGACAGACTTTCAGAATAAAAATAATGTTCACACAGTGACTATATAGTTGACTTCTTTTACTTCAAAATGCTTATTATGGGGAAGCCAGGATGGCTCAGTGGGTTAAGCGCTCACTTTGCAGCCCCGGGGACTAAGGATCAAATCCCAAAGGAGAGGGAGACCAAGGTGATTAGGCTCCTGCCCTCAGAGAGCTTACAGTCCAGGGCAAGAGGCAGATACAGAAGTGTGATGTATGCCACGCAGGGTGTACTAAGGATGGTTATAGACGTTCAAACCAAGAGGAAGACGAATGAATGAAAGCCTGGAAGGAAGGAGGTGTGTGAGTGGGTAGGGAAGGGGGCATTTGCAGCAAGAATGCCTGGAGACAGGAAATCGCAGGTGGGTAGGCTGTGTTGGAATTTAGGTGCATGGTTGAGGAGAGAGAAGGTCGGAGCAGGTGTGAGAACGACTTCCTGAAGATGTGAGGAGGATTTGGGGTTCATGCAGGGGCTAGGAGGACGTCAGCACCCCTTGAGGGCTGAGACTCCACGTTGTTGCCGTGATCATGCTGTTCACTGTGCGTGATGGGCCGGGGTTGCTGTATGTGCTAAATCAGGAGTCAGTCGACGTGTTCCCTGAAGGGCCAGATAGTAAATAAGGCGGGCCTCTATTTAGTCTGTTGAGAGCCGACTGCAGGATACACTGTTAGTTGTGAAACACACAGATTTGGAGTGGTGGGAAAGCCTTCGCATTTCTTGGTCTCTGCTCTAAGCCAGGCTAAGTGTTCTTGGCAGCCTTCCGTCCCTGAGCAAGCCCTGCTCACAGGACTCGGGTCCAATTTAGAAGCTGCAGGGCACTGGGAGGGTTTACCAGGCGATTGCCCGCCTGTGGTTGTGGGTTATGCAGGGAGGAGCAGTTTTCTTGGCACAGGCCGTGGGGAGGGCACCCTGAGGAGAACAAACGAAGGAGTGAGCGGTGGGATCGGAATAAACAAAGAAAAGCTGGTGGGCACTGGAGAGGCAGGATGGATGAGAGGGACCAGATAGGGCAGGGATTCAGGAGGCATGAATAAGCGGAGGTCTGTGGGGGCCGGAAGGGTACACAGCCTTAACCATTTGGACAGGCTGGATCGTCGGAGCCTTTCCAGAAAGCTGCTGGAGTGTAAGTAGGAAACGGCAGCGGCAGGGACCCAGGCAGGGCAAACGGAGGGAATTGGCAATAAAGGCTGAATCTGAAACGTACTCCTTTTAAAGTATTTCAAGTACATTTGTTTCCCCCTGTATCCAACCGCAACCAATACACGTGCGCTTTAGAAAAGTTCAGAAGTAGGAACACACGAGTTGTGCAGCCTCATCACCCACAGACCTGTGGGTTCCTTTCTTCTACCGCTTTGAGGGGCACTTAAAAGACAGATGGGGGAATTTGGTAAAAGAGCAATGGAAACATGACTTATTTCATAATTAACCACTTCCCACTTAGGGGACACTTCCCAAAGGGCTGGAATTTCAGTTCTCTCCCATTTTCTTTTTAATCTGGAAGGGCCAGCTTGGTGCAAATGGACTCAGTGCGTTAGCTGGCATGACTGTGTGGTGTGCACAATGTTAAAATTTATTGAGGTGGCCTTTGTTTCTTTGTATCTTGTTCAGTGACTCTGCCCACCCTGCCCCTCGCTTTTGGTTATGTTTTCCTCATCAGCTTCTACCTCGTGGTTTCCTTCTGTCTGTTATAAAATCTCTTTTCGTCATTAGGCAATCTTTCTTCCTCCTCTCCATGCCTGCAAAACACTGTTCTAATAAGCCATGTTTCACAAACAAGTCAATAAAAGTTTCTTCCAATCTTTGGAAATGTGTTGTAGAGGGGGAAAAAAAAAAAGGCCTTTTCAAACTATTCGTGCACTGCAACCAAACTGGCAGTTTTAAAATTTAGAAGTTTAAGAAATACGATTTTTAGTCAGCCAGTAAAGTTGGTAGAAGTCTCTCTTTTACAATTCCAGCAGAATATCCAAGTGAGTAGTTAGTGCAGTTTCTGCTTGCTTGTTTTCCCATCTTGTTCTTGCATTTCTGACAACGAGGAAGGTTTTCTAATCTGACTGAAAAGCCAGCCCTTGGCTGGTAAATCCAGTTCTCCCATCTCAGAAGGGCAGGGACCCTTCTTAAAAAGAAGAGTGGGGGAAAGCCGGGACGGCTCAGCGGGTTGAGCGCTCGCTTTGAGGCCATGAGGACCGAGGATCGAATCCCGGCTCCGGCCCAGGCAGGACCCACGTGCTGAACTGGGGAGTTCCCACAGTTCGGTTCTCTA
>PVKE010007474.1:0-50585 GCA_004027555.1 Craseonycteris thonglongyai
AATATTTTTATTTGTATTCCCCCCCACCCCTCCCCATAGTGTTATTGTCTGGTTTTGTACCGAGCTAGTAGGGGCCTATTTAATACGAGGAGATGGTGACTGTGCTCTCCATTTTTTTTTTTTTTTTTAATGTTTGGTAAAAATTTTTTTAGGCTTTTCTTTCTAAAAGTTAAAATTTTAATTTAATATTTTTATTTGTTAAAGATATACTTATGTTTTCTATGATATCTTTGTGTGTCAATAATGTGTGTCCTATGGGAAGCCGGGATGGCTCAGTGGGTTAAGCACTCACTTTGCAACGCCGAGGACCGAGGATCAAATCCCGGCCCCTGCTGGTGCAGACCCATATGCTAAACTGGGAATCTCCCCCAGTTCAGTTCTCTCTCTGTCACTGTATCGCTCTCTCTCTCTCTCTCTGTCAAAAATTAAAGAAACAAAAAACAACAACAACAACAAAATAACCATTAAAAACAAATAATAATAAAAATGTGTGTTCTAGGAATTGGCCTATTTAATCCATTTATTTAATATTAGCGTAGTTGTACTCTACATTTATAATTTTTGTTTTAATTTCTGTGAGGTTAGTAAAAATGTTTATTAGTTCATGAGTTAGAAACTGGAATATTGTATCTTCTTTTCTTAGACATCAGTTAAGGATTCATAAATTGAATGGCATTGTCAAAGAATCAATGTTTGTTTTTGTTGATTCTCACTTTATTTTCAAGTATTTCTTCCCTTATACTTGCATTGACTTTAGTTTTTTTTCTTTTTTCAAAAAAATTTTCAGGTAGTTTACCCATTTGATATTATTCCCCTTTTTAAATAAAGATGTTTCCAGTTCTAAATTTCCTTGTTAGCACTTTTTAGATGTAACTCATAAATTTTAACATGTTGTATATTTATTTTTATTTATCTCAAAGAATTTTCTAAGCCTCTGTGTGTGTGTATATATTTTGGGTATTTGGTTATTTAGTGAGGTGTCACTTAATTTCTAAAGATTTGTGAATTTCACAGTTTTTTGTTATAAATTTTTAATTTAATATTATTGTAGTTAGCAAATGTACTTTGTATAATTTTAATATGTTTAAATTTTTCAAGACCTGTTTTGTAGTCTAGCCTCTGGTTTAATCTTAGAAAATGTTACATATGCATGAAAGAAGAATTTGTATCCTTTTTCTGTTGGGTGGAGTGTTCTGTGGATAAGTGTGAAGTCTAGTTCATTTAGTGTAGTTCAAGTCCTCTGTATCTTTGTTATCCTTCTATTTGTCCCATCCATTATTGAAACTGATGCATTGAATATCTAACTATATTGTTAAATTGCCTGTATCTTACTTTAGTTATGTCATATTTTACTTTATGAATTTTGGAACTCTCTTGTTAGGTACACATTATGATCGTTGTATATTCAGGCTTCACTGATAATTTTACCATTATAAAATCTCTCTCTAGATATATTATTTTTAATCTTTCTTTATCTGATTTTAACATGCTTCTTTAAGAGCATTTTTTCTGATTTCCTCATATCAAATTTTCTGATACTAATTCTTTTGTGTTGTACCCACAGACTATCTATTAGGTAGAATCATTATTTGCTCATGATAGTTTTGTTCATGCTAGGTTTAGTGGGTTTTGTACTTGGAATTCAGAGTTGTATTTTTGCCAGGAGCTGGAAAAGCTTAATAAGCATGGACCTATTTCAACATCTTCCTCCCTTTCTTGTCCATTTGTTACACTACTCATTGTTGTAGTGGGAATGAGCAAATTTCAAATTGTTCCTATTTCTTGAAGGCCAAATAGGTGTTAAAGTCACTATTATTTTTGCTTTGATGCCATTTTGATGGACAGTTTTCCAGTTCCACAAAAACAATTAGTGTGCCAACGTTCCTAGTTTTCTTATTTACTGGTATATGCTAACACATAGAATAATGTCTGGCATGAAGTGAATGCTCAATAAATAATTGTTTAATGACAGCATGAAATTGTTAAACTGACCTAAACCAAGAATGGGGTTGTAGTTTCTGTATTCAATGCCTAAACTTCTGCATATTGATTCCTAATCAGAGCCCTAGCCCCTGAGTTCTCTTTCCTAATGGGACCCTGGAGATTAAGTTTAAACCTTTTAAGAATATGAGTCAGTGACAAGGATAGTGGGTGCTCTGTTAGACCAAGGCTATTTGTGAAAACTGCCAGAGCTCAAACTCTACCTTTGCTGACATTTAGGATATTTCTAATGAAACAAGCACCCTTTATATTAAAAAAAACCACCCCATTGTTTAAGTGTCAAGTAATTAGGTTATTATTTTCATAAACCTATAGAGAAGAAAGGTGAATTCACATAAAGAGATTGATTAATTTGCTAATTACTAAGATCATGGCCTGAGCAGAAGTGGGAAAACCAGAACCATTAGAAAGACCTAGAGAGGGCCACAAATATCCAGTAGTATTCCTGCCTTTCGCTTATGAATGGAGACCTTGTTACTGGGACAGGAGCAATTGATCTAAGGAATCATTAGCCTTTTCCTAGTGCTCTCTACACATTTGGCCATAAGTCTGCATCTGGACTTTCATTAATGAAAATTCCCCATAGAATCTTACAGGTTTTTAGTGAGTATTGCCAGCTGTAATTATTTGTCTGGTTTTAATAAGCTGTTAAATGGAAAGTAAGGTGAGGCTGGATCAGATTTTGCCAGCCATCCATTCACTTAAAATCTAAGTGTCCTGTTATTTTTTTATTCATAGAGTTTCTCCTTCCCAGTCAATTTGTTCTTAAAGAGTCAGCTCCTCAGGAATTTCTTTTTTTCTTTTTTTAGTTCTAACGTGATTTAGGGACCATGTATAAGATTAATGTGGTACACAGCATTGTATTTACTGTCACTTATTTTGGTAATTGAGGTGTTAGGCTCTCCTACTAGACTATATATTCCTTGAGTACAGGGTCCAAATATTATTTTCGTATTCCTGATAGCTGACATGGTTTCTGGCATAGGACCTACTCAATAGACATGTGTTAAATGAACACATAATATCCCGACCTCTCCTCACTTGGTAATTATCAGTATATGTCTCTGAGTATCCTGAAAAATCCCTTTTCTTGTGCAATCATCCCTTTCCCGTACTATGGAAAGCTCTCTATAGGCACTAGATGAATTCCAATTATTGCTAGAATGATGTTATACTGTAGTTAATCAAAAGTTAAAGTTATAAGGAACAAACAAAAACAAGATCCTCATTTTAAAACACTCGTTATTTTTCTTAAAATACTAAAGTAATCTCCTATTGGAATGCCTAACATTTAATTGACTAGTATTCTTGTTTCTTCTTAACTTTTCCTCCAAGGTGTGACAGAGACAAGAAAATGCATCATTGGAATTTTTGTTTAATCGGTTGATGAGGCAGAATCATCCCCTTTCCCCCAAGAGGATGTCATCGTTATTAAATCTCTTCTCCGCTACCATCTGGTTGGAATGGCTAAAAGTTTCTAGGGAGGTGGGGCTGGGACAAGCATAGGGACACGAAGAGTGAGAGAACACACGGATTTCAGTGAATCCAGACTTGAGTCAGGCATTTTGTTTCTCCTGCCTCCTTGTCTTCATCTATCATAATACAGAATATCTATTACATTCCAGGTTTAAATTCTGTCATCTCCTTGAATTCTGAGTCTCTACCAATGATGCTCTCCACTCTCACACGATCACCACCAACATACAGAGAGGAATCCTATCGTTGTGAGAGTCCACTGGGCCTAACATACAGAAGCATGACCACAAGCAGAGGTAATACGGCATCTGCACAGAGAACCTGGTACAATAGGATCCCTCATGTCCATACCCTTTGTGGAGATGCAGGATTCTCAAACACCAGCCTGTGTTCATAGTATGTTTGTGTAAGGTGATGGGGGGGTGGGTAGAGTATTAGTATATAATAGGAAGAAGAAAGCAAAAAATAGGATACAATTTGTACTATAAGCATTTAATGCTTATAATACACAAGGAACTGTGCTATGACCACCTTCAAATTTAATTCTCAGAATGAAACTTTATGTGAGGCACTATGTTAGGTCCATTATTTAGGCTCAGGGAGGTGATCTAACTTGCCAAGTCTACACAGATTTTTAATGGAGTAAATGGTTAACTCAGGCCGTCTGCCTCCAGGACTACTCACCTAATTACTGACTGACTGAGAAATTTCTCATGTTTAATACTGAAGAACAAATAAACACAACTCAGTTGAGAGAAGGGGATCTGTTATAGAAACTGGGGGTGAGGATTTCAACTTATCTTTTTTGGGGAATACAATTTAAACAACAGCACTATCATTCCATTTTCCTTTGAAGCCCTGGTTGTCTAAGAAGTTATACTTGGGTTATACTTGACAAAGTCATATATTTCATGTAGGATTCAAAAGAGGCCAAAGAATTTAAAATGTGTTAGTGGGTAGGGCAACATAATCCATTGATTCACCTTTTCTCAGGCCAGTCTTTTGAGAAAATGTATGCTTTCGTTCATAAAAAGAGTTGGGCAGCAGAGAGGAACTCCCTATACACAAATACACTCCACTATTGGAGAAAAAAGGAAGATAAAGAAATGATTTACAATTTTGAGAGGGTAAGTGATATAGAGTTCCCTAATGAAGTGTACAGTGCTAATACTTAATAATAATTAGTTCATGAACAAGTACCATCCTGTCTTTGGAAAATCACAGCACAATTTGAGAAAGCTTGAGAAATATCATGTCATCTCACTGTTTCATACATACTTTTTATCTAATTTGTTCCAGCAAAGATTTAAAATGATATAAAAATTCAGGCAAGATGCTATAATAAATATAAACTAAGAAAAACAGAGAAGATATAGATAACATTTTGGGGACTTGTTTCTCCAGAACAAATATTGCTCTCTGTTTAACATTTGTGGTGCCCTATAAGTTAGTTGAAGGTTGTGTATTTAAAAAACATATTTAGTGGATTGATATATCTTGAAAGTCATGTAGCTATTTGAATTCAGGTGTAAGTAGAAATGCTCTAAAATGGAAAGAAACCTGACTTTGGGCAGTGAACACACAATACAACACATGGACAGTGCACTACAGTATTATATACCTGGAACCTATGTAATTTTTACTAACCAATGTCACCCCAATAAATTTAACAATAAAAAATGAATAAACAAACAAATAGTATTTTTTTTTTTTTAAGAAAAGTGATGTGTTTGAAAAGGATTGGTGATTTCTATTTGCCTAGACATTCTAGTCCCTAAATGCTTGACTACTTGCAAAGAAGGCTGGTTCTCAAAAAGTGAGGCCCCCTCTGGTCATTTCTCCAGAGTAACCTCAGGTAACAAAAGAGGCACCTATCTGGTCTGTACAATTGCAGTCCATCTGCTGAAACCTGCTGTTCTGTCATGACTACACATGATCTTAGTTTTCCTATTGACCAAGAAGTAGAAAGCCAATATTTCTTTCCCTTCAATGTCAACATTTACCATACATGTTCTTGAATGGTGAAAATCTTTTGGTTAAGGATCTTTTTCTTTCTTTCCACTTGGCTTACAGAAAAGAAGAGGGAAAATTCTTTTTCTTTTTTTTTTTTTTCCCTGTGATTTTTGAAAAGCTGTTGACTGTTAAGCCTTCTTCATTTGTCTTTCTTCAAAATGGTGCCTGGAAGTTCATTATAGTAGTCATTACACTGGGACCAGTCAGGTCCCAGGACAACCAGAGCACATAGTCACACTGTATTAAGGATCATCAATTTCTGTTTATAACATCATAGCACAGTATAATTCAGCGAAAGCAATTCTCTGGGAAGCAGGTGAGATGGGCCATATAATGTACCTGAGGAGTTTGTTTCTCTCTTGGTCTCACTTAATGGAAAGGTAGATTGGAAAAACTCAAGTCTAATCATAGGCAGTATATCCCTCAGGAAGTCCTATATCAATGTGCTCTCTGCTGAGTTTTGATAGCTGAGCTTCTGGGAGTTTGAGATTACATTTTTTTGAAAGCCACTTGGATTGAGTCTATCATAGATTCACAGTTAAATGCAACATCTTACTTTTTAATAATAAAATATAATAAAGTAACATTTGACATTGTTGAAAGAAATGTAAGGATACAAATACATTTTTATAGCACACTATGCTTCATATGCTCTGAGAGGAGCCACACTTGCTTCTACTTTGCAAGCAATTAAATATTTTAGCTTATTGGCAGTGTACTTGTCTGTTTTGGGGGGTGCTGAACAGATTTTGCCTATAATGTATGGTATGTATGCTGTGAGACATATCATCTTGCTATAATTGGCATTAAAGTCCCTGGCAACTCAATTTTCAGTGCTAACAGCAGATCTGCCTGATGGGACATGGGTCCTCTTAGTTGTCATCGTCTCTCCCTGCTATTGGTAATTTCATCAGAGCCCATTTCTTTCATAATGCTAGCAACTTTTCTAATTTGAAATAAGTGAGTTCACGTATTTTTTCTTTTTTTCTTTTCTTTTTTTTTTTTTTACAGTTAGGAAAATTAGGGTATAGAAGTTATATGAGCTCTTAGTAGCAAAGCCAGTACTAGAATCCAGACATCTTGATGTCTAATTTAATTTATTGTCTGATTTCCTAGATTTCAGAGGATTGTCTGGTGAATATTTAAAAGTTTTGATTCACGCATACCTTGCTTAAACTTTTTTATATGGGTTAATTTATGTCATTAAAATATTTCTTCCCATCTTTCCCCAAATGTATCAACTGCGGGCAAGTTGAGGTGAAGTTTGCATTTGGATTTTTAATTGAGTCACATAAGCAGGACTTATTCATCAGGCTAGATATTACCTGAGATACTATAGCATTCCAGATGTAGAATGTACCTGGTTGTGATCATACATCAGTCAACCTTTTAAAATCTGAGTATCCTCTTGAACAGAACCTGCAAACTACAGCTCTTGAGCCAAGCCTGGCCGGCTCCTGCTTTTGTAAATAAAGTTTTTTAAGCTGCCCTAATTATTTTGTGTAAGTTGCTTTCACACTAAGGTAGAGTTAAGGACTTCTAATCGAGAATGTTGGGCCTGCACAGTTTGAAATATTTGGTTTGACCCTTTACCAAAAAAGTTTTCTAATTCATGCTCTAGAAATTATAAACATCACTTATAATCAAGATTCTGCTGGTAGGGGAAGCCGGGATGGCTCAGTGGGTTAGGCGCTCACTTTGCAGCGCCGGGGACCAGGGACCGAATCCCGGCCCTGGCCCGTGTGGAACCATATGCTGAGCTGGGAGCTCTCCCAGTTCAGTTCTCTCTCTGTCTCTCTCTCTCTCTCTCTCTCTCTCTCTCTCTCTCTCTCTCTCTCTGTCAAAAATAAATAAAATAAATAAATAAATAAAATATTAAAAAAAAAAGATTCTGCTGGTTAAATTCAATTTCTTTTTATGGTCTACAAGAAAAGCTTTAGGCAATTTTAGATTCACACTAATGTGTATAAGTAGACACCTTATTTGATGCCTTCCAAGACAATCAATGATATTTTTGTGTCTGTTTTTGTTGTATGAGTGACTCTTCCTATGTCCTTGAATACTCATTGTTCCTAAAACCTGATAGGTAATTATAAATCGAAATGACATTTTCTATGTACACATGGATGCAGTTCTCCTTTTAAATGTAAGAACCTGAAGATACAAATGTGTCTTGATTTGTGAATTGACACTTGCAAGCCTTTGCAGATTATCTATAAGAAGAATGTGAGAGAAATCAACATCTGCTTTGAAATTACTCCTGAGGTTTTGTGATGAGTCTTATTCTTGGTAAATATGCTGATGCCATAGATTTGTTAGATTTATTTTCTATGGGTATAGTCATAGAATTAGCTTTGTAGTAAGTTGGCAAAGTCTTAGATTATTTTTTGAGAAACCTCTAAACAAATCCAATAAAAATCCTGGCACCATTTATAAGGTTGACTTAATTTTGTTAGGTGCATTTCAACACGGCCTAATCATGTTCCAAACAAGTAATATCTGAAATGTGTACTCATAGTTCTTTCCTTCCAATTTTCTCTAACACTGATCGGTATTCCAGTGAGTTCTGTTATTGTTATTTTGTTGGATAGTAGTCATCATATTATAAACTTTTGTAAAGATTACTATCACTGTGAAACAGTCTGTCATTATACTTATGACCGTATAATATAATCACGTGTTTTAAAATCCCTCTTCACTTGACTGTAAGTTCTACAAAATTAGTCACCAATATATACTCTTTACCATTGTCTCCTCATATTAATAATTTATTCTGAATATATTATTGAATGGCTGTTTATAGCATAAACTGTGCTAATTCTGGAAAACAACAGTACAAAACAATCATGTCCCATTCCTTCCAGAGTTTACAGTTTAATTCCTAGAGCAGAACTGTATAAATGGAGATTGTTTTGGGATACTCATCAAAACACTGAATTAATGAAGATTATTAATATTTCATACTAAATCAATAAGAATTATAATTAATTTTATTTCATAGCCACAGGGCTCTAATCCCAACTGCTAAGGTATTGGCAGTAAGGAGGATACTATGAGAACTAGTGAATGGATCAACACTTACTACTGGAAACATAACACTTAACAAATTAACCACAGTGAGTGTTGAGGAAAGGATGAACTTCAATTTCATCTGGAATTCTTAAGGAGTAAAATATGCATTAGTTGAGTCTAAATGCCAAGGTTTTTACAGTGGCCTAGTATGCTGATCAGATGTACCATTTTAAATGGGACAGAAAACAATGGTGCTATCCCATTTCAAACAATATATATGGTCAGCCTAGTCTCACTGCGCTAAATTCAAGGTGTCAGTAGGCTGACCGTACATACTGTTTTAAACAGGACAGTACTGTTGTTTACTGTCCTGTTTAAAATGATATGTCTGGTCAACCTACCTATCAGGGCCAAAGCAATCCGGCTCCTCTGGGAGTAGGACCCATGTCCTACTCTCCCCTGCTCATTCATTCATTCCAGCCCCATTGTTCTCTTAGTTCTTTAGTCATGTCAAGTGTGCTTTGGCCTCTGAATCTTTGTTCTTGTTTGTTTGTTTGTTGTTTGTTTTTCTGCCTGAAACATTATCCCTCTAGGAATCCAGGTAGACTACCTTCTCAGCCCCTTTTGCTGGATCTTCCTTGACTCATGCTCTTTTTATAGAGACACTTTCTCTGACATCCCTATCAAAAGAAAAAAAAAAAGTGAACACCCTCACCCAGGTACTATTTCCTTTTTCTGCTGGCTTGCTTGATGAATTAAATTGTTTTATTTATGAATTTATTTATATACTCAGTTATTTACTTTCTTTAAGCAATACTACTATAGACTTAAGAAGAATCATTGTATTAGGAGCAAAGTTACATCAACATGGTTATGGCAATGGAGAATGCCTTAATGCAAGTGAGAATGAAAATGCAAAATGTGGATATAATGCTACTAACACTTATAAGAATTGGTCATTACAGAATATTTCAGTGTTAAAGGAAATATCTAGTCTCTGTTTCTTAGTAAAGAACTACTTTGAATGAAAGTCAATGCAACAAAATCCACACAGCAATGTTTTATAGACATACTGAGAGCAATCTCTATGTGATATTTGAACAATGCTCTGTGCAAATGACTTGTGTGCTTTTTGGATTTCTCAGTATCCTAAGGCATGATCTGTATATGTAACTCCAAAATTCTAATTGATTATGATCCCTAGAGTCCTGGCTTAACCTTGTCCAAGGTTGAAACAGGTAAAAGTTAGCAGTTACAGCCCTTTGACTCACTATAGTCTCAATGCAGAAGTCACTGCAAGTATCTTTTTAATTTTATCAACTCAAGCACCAAGACTCTTGCTGAAAGATGTTCTGGAAATCCTTAACCCTCAGAGCCAACTTCACCAAACTTAGGACCAACAACTCAGGTATGCAGGTAAAAGACCTGTTCCCTGTACTATTCATTATAGGCTTTTAGATTAAATAAACACATTCTGTTACATAAATCTCATCATTTAGTAAAGCTGTGAATTTTAATTGTGTAACAAGGGCTGGAGTTTCCAAATTTAAAATTACTACTATGCCAGTGATAAAGGAAGCATGTTCATGTGCATGAATAAAACTTGAGACTTCCTCTAAGAATTGCTTTACAATCTGTAGGCCAGAGAAGCCTCTTGACTCTCAATACATCAGAAAATATGACACTCTGCAATGGAGAGAAAACTGCATGTTATTATAAAAAATTAGCCATTTAGCCATTTGGAAAATAGTCAGGGGAACATACATACATCTTCAACAGTCCTGACATTTGTCCAGGAACATGTTTCAGATGAAAAGAAAATTTTTATTCATAGGACTGAAATGTCCCACATCTATGAAGAGGCTGTAGTGTTCTTATTTGGTTTGTTTTAAGGGAGTAAAACCTTAAGAATTTCCTTGTAAGATGAGTTTTTATCTTTGAGACTATAAGCCTGGTCTGGAGTTTTGTTGATTCTGGAGACAGATTTCTTTTTCAGTGTGTATATATATTAATAGCAAGCTGATATTTACACACATATATTGATGTTCATTTGCATATTCTGAGAGTACCATAAACTTCTGAACATGCCATGGGAAGTTTTCTTTTCCCAGTCCCGCTGTTAGCTTATTAATGTCTCTCACTGTCCCATGTTCTCTTTGGTTGCTGTTAGAACTTGAGTTTGGAGCCACAGCTCATGGCCTTAGACCTGACTGCCCAGGGAATTCAGGGTGAATTTGCTCTCAAAAAACTAGTTCACAAGAAGCAGAACCAATCTCCCTATGCTACTTGCATGGCACCATAGTGGGCAAAAAGTAAAGTGGGGAGTGAGCAGAGAACCCACATCTGCAGATCCCTGATCCCAGTTTTGAGAGTAAATCAGCCACAGAGGACATGAGGGGACTTCATTGCTCTACCTAAACTGGAATTTCAAGTTTATCATGTTTTCTGCTTTAAGACCTTGATGGAATTCATTTCTGTAGTTTTTTTTTTGTAGTTGTTTAAAAATTGTCAGCAGCTTATCCTTTATCTTGAGACAAAGTTTTCCTCATTAAACAAATATGTAAATGTACTTTGTTCTGATTCTGGGAGCTGGGCACATAATGCGATGCATGGGTGATGTGATGTGGAGTTGTACATCGGGAAACTATCTAATTGTTACCAACCAATGTCACCTCATTAAATTTAACAATAAAATATATTTAAAAAAATGTACTTTGTTAAAAGCTGTGAGTTTCTTCAGTAACCTGTTTTTGCCTTGGATCCTAAGTACCGGATATCTTATTGGAAATATTAGCAGTTTTTCCTAAAGGTGTATTGAGACCTTCAAGACCTAAGCAATCCAGTAATAAATGACCAATAATCAACAAACGGTGAGGGTAGTGTCACTTCGATGACATAATCAAACAATATAAGGTAAATTGGCATCTTATACTTGCCCTGAACCTTGGACCCAGCCCAACAACCTTCATTGTATAGATGTTGCTCCCCTGACTTTGATCTTTTCTCCAGAACCATATAAAATCAATTTTCTACCTGCTCATTAAAATCTGTGATTTTGATCAGGAGGCACAAACATTATATTTTCATGTTTTTATCATGGAGTTCATTATAGAAGACACTGAAATTGTAGATGGTAAACAAACAAACAAACAAAAAACATGGCATCCACTTTGAATACAAATTGTAATAGGCAATAAAGTTCTTGGGTTCAGTCTTGAGAAAATACTGCCCAAAATTGAAGCTAACCCTTTATTATCTGGCTGAGCTTTCTATAAGTCACTTCTGCTTCTGTGCCTCAAGTGCAGGGATAAGCCAAACACAGTTGCAAATTCCCATGCTTATAACAGAGGACAGAAGCACAGAAAAACAACAAGTTAATTAATATTGATTTGAGTGAAATCTGTGCCATCTCAATTGCTTCCTCGTATCTTCTGAGTTCTGAGTGATAACATGTAAGACAGTAACCAAAATCAGATGGGTCATCTTGCTCAGGAAGCACTCCTTCAGGACTAGGAACAGAATCAGCAGAGCCAGAGCAAAAGCGAAGTAAGATTTGTTGTATTATCTCGTAGGGTAGTAGTGTCTTAATTCCACCAGAAAACGGGATCAAAGGAGAGTCATCAGAATTTGACTCTAAGCCCAGTTAGATGTAATCTCATATTCTTGAGCCACTTGCATAGAAAAATATGGTGCTAATGTGAATTGTAGGCTCTCTGGAAAATTTTGGACAGGCATGGAATGCAGAAACATGATTCTTTTTTATATGGATACTTCTTAATTTATATCACTATAGATTCAGATTTTTAAATTTATATTTCAGGTAGTAATCCAATACTACTTTATTTATTTTTGTCATTCAAATTGCTTCAGTTTTGGCCATTGGGAGCTTGATCTTTCAATAGACTCCTGTGTCACATTGACATACCATGTGGAACACTTTCTCCTGGTCTCAGTCTTTCTCTGATTATTACCTTTGTCCTAGTCTGCGTAAGTGTGAGTTTGACCTTCCTTTATGTCCTAATAAAATTCATAGGTTAGAATAGACTCAGACAAAAGCAGATTCTCAAGCCTGTTTTATTTCACTTAAAAGCATAAACTGGGCTATTGTAGGAAAAACAAACTCACTAGATGGCCTAGTCCAGTTTATAAAAGCACTTAAAAAAAATATTTGAAATCTTAGCCATAGATTTCAATCTCTCTCTCTCTCTCTCTCTCTCTCTCTCTCTCTCTCTCTCTCTCTCTCTCTCCTTTCTCCCTCTTTCCCTCCCTTCCTCCCTTCTCTCCTTCCCTTCCTCCCATTGTAAACGGTGCAAAAGGATGCTAGTAACATCTTCATGTCCTCAGAAATCAGAATTGCATCCTAATTAATAATGTTGAGTATCATAAATGTCCAGTCTTCCCCTGTAACCTAATTGCAGAGAATGTAAACTTGATCATATTTGTGTTTTAAAGTTCAATGACATCCTACAGCTTTTTCATCAAGCATGGCTTCCTACCTCAGCAAGAAAGTGTCAGGATTCGGATAACTAGCTAGTGTGGGTAAAGTTCTTCAACAAGGTAGAATTTCAGAGATTATTCTCTTGTCTCTTACTATAATACCATAACACCTAACTCTAAGGTGCTTATCATCACCTCAATAGAGAGATACAGATGAACTCAAGGCCTTTTCTAAACCCAACCATTTAGTAATCATGAATGCATATTTTGTGTGCAAAACAATAAAAAATGCAACAGTTTCCATATTATGTGCTATACTTACTTTTACAGCTTCTAACTGTGCATGTGCTATTTATTCTGGAAAAATAACCCATGGTAAGATTCTGTGGTAACTAAATTTTAGAATGACTGTGTTTAGAAATTGTTAAATAAATTTATTTAATTGCAGATCTATTGAGAGCATTTTATTTGCTAATGTGCATTATGAGTTTCCAAGAGGGATCTATAACATGCAGAGCTTCAACTTGTTTGCCCATAGAACTCTTTTTTAAATTTAAATGATTTCCTTCTAAGCATTTCTTTATTTCACAGCATGGCTATTATATCTTGTTATATTTAATACTTTGGGCAAATAATATTTTTTTTAACCTTCAAAATCCCCTTACTGCAATTAATTCACATAATAGATATACATGATCATTAGTCAAATACATAGACAGTCTCTAATAGAAACTTCTATTGTGAGTGCACTACTTTGTCTAGTGTGGTCCTTTAAGGATAGTCACCTTTTTTTTTAACCTCCTGACAATGAAATGCAGCCTACTAAATTGACTCCCACCCCAGTCCTCCTCTACTCTCCCAAGTGAGCTGTGAGTTGATAAGGAATCTCTGAAAAATTTGTCATTCTTGTTACCACTGAATAATTCACTGTGTGAATTTATTCTGTACATGAGCCAGAATCACTTTGGCAGATGGACATTACCTTCAAAGTTTTGACGGGAATTTAAGAAAAGAAGGAAACCTGAATTTTTTCTCCACTCTTTCTATGTTTGTCGACACAATTTTTAAGGATTACAAAGTCAGGTTTTAGAGAAGGAATGGGTTGGAATTTCATTTGATTTTGTGATCAAGCAAACTAATTTGGATTAAGGTTTATTCTGAATTTAGACTTAATTGTCTCATAGAATCCCAATATTTTGTCCACTTCAAAATGTATTCAGAGAATGAACCTTTGTCACTCTATTTGTTTTACTTTTGACAAGTGTAATCCTTTTAGAAAAGTTTCAGCTGAAATCAGTATGAGCTACAAAAAATCGTGGTGATAACATTGAACTTGGGAAACTCACTTATCCCTTTTAAATTATTAATTAAGCATGACAGTAGGTGGATCCAAAAAAAGTTCTAATTTGAGCTTCATAATTCATATCATTGGCTAATTCAATTTTAAAACGACGTTTTTGTTATTGTCTGCTGATTGGCATCACTTTCAAGTGACTGAGGAAAGTTTTCAAATCATACAGCAGTATTGTGTTCTTTTGCTAGTGAAAACATATTGTACCAAGTTATTTACTAAGCACCAGGATTAATTTTAAATATTTTACATATATTCTTTTATTTAATCATCACCACAGTTCTATGAAGTTAATAGGAATGTTATCCCTTTTATTATCTTCTACAAATCAAAAGACTGACATTGCAAAAAAAACCAAAATATTTTGTCCAAGGACACAGAAGTAGTAAGAAGCTAACTCAGGATTCAAACCACAGTCTTTGTTCAGGACCTGAATGTCCAACCATGACTATATAGCATACAGGTGAATTTAAAAGCATAGGCTCTGAGTAAAAAGTATCTCAAATTCCAGGCTCTATTCTACACTAGTTGTTTGACCTTGAATAAAGTGCACAACCTGTTTAAGCCTTAGTGTACTCATTTATAAGGTAAGGATAAGAAAGATACACATTATGTAGGACATTTGTAAACATTAAAGATGTTTATGCATACACACAGTGGAACTAAGTAAGTAGTCAGGAATTGTTGTTACCTATTACTCTGTCATCTGTCACTATTGTTCTGATTACGAGTACACAAATTTCTGACATAAATATAAGCATATAGTAACCAGCATGCAGGCTTTGAGTAAAATGGCCAACATTCTGTTTGATTGGAATTGAAATAAGAACATTATGAATTCTGTAGACTTGTGTCATTCTTAAGGAGCTGCTTAGATTAATATAAAAATAATGATTTTTATGAGACAATGAATATAATCAAGCAAGCACTAGTATTATCAGCTACTAGTGAAGATGGTATGGATCTAGATTGTAAGCAAGGTAAGACTGTAGAATCAAACTACTGTAAGACTATTACATGTTGGATGAAGGATTTATGAAAGGACTATGGGACTTGGAGAATCTGAAAACTGGAGCATTTGAAAAGTATATTCCTTACAATGGACAAAATGCTGGTTTGGCTTTAGAATGCAGTCTTTTTTTTTTTTTTTTTTGTACCTCTGCAAGTTTATACAATAAAAGCCCCCAAAAGCCACAAATCCACCATTAAGAAAAAGTCCCAATTATTTACAAAGACATTTTAAAGACACTTTTTATGTGTTGCTTAAAAGTTATATTTTCCCATTGTGGAAGCTGGGGCATGGGTGGTCCCCTTCGGAAAACATGATCTTAAGAATGTAAAACTAATGATCCTCTCATTGGGGTTTGGAGAAAGTAAGGGAAGCAGTCAAACTTTTTTTTTTTTTTTTCAGTTAAGGTTGGGCAGCTTTTCATGTGTACCTGGAGCCTATAGAGCTGCTTCAATTAGTCACCAAAGCCTAGCACCGATCCTCTTGCCAACTGACTAAAACACACACCCACACAACCCTGGGGCAGCTGCACACACATCTGAGTTATACTCGGTGGCCTTAACATCCTTAGCTTCTTGCTTTCTGCCAGCAGCCTTAGAGAGGATAAAAAACAAACAAAAAAATGTACATTTTTTATAACACATTCATAATGCACATCATGTTTTCTCTCCAGTCCCTGAATTGTAGAAGGTGCATTTTTAGTGACATATAGCATTCAACGTAGAAGAACTGCAGTAACAAATTAAAAGCTTTTGTAGAATTCTCTAGTTACTGTGTATGGCTCCCCCAGTACTACCTGCATTGGCTACTGCTCAAATAATGAAAGGTTCCCCCCTGAGTGTGGGGGTGTGCATTCTTGACAACAGATGCAGGCAGCCCTCTGACTTATTATTAAGGCAATGCCGTAAAGGTAGTTTTGTTTTTGTTTTTTTTATCAATGATGCTTTTTCTGTGCACAGCCAGGCAGACAATGAGAAAGGACATTTGAAAAAATGGTGACATTTTTCTGCCTTGCAGTTGTTTTCTTGGGTGAGAATACTTTAACCCTATCACTTTTCTTTAGTAAATAATATAAATATTAAGAAAATAAACAGATAGGCATACACTAATTTAAGCATCATGAAAACCTACATTGCATTTTTACTATTATAATTAATGCATGTAGCGAGAGATAGGCAAAGCCCTATGCCATGCCTTGTTAAAATTATTTTTAAAATAAATAAAAAGGTCCTTGATATTAAGGGGACCATGATCTAATCCATGATGTTTTCTTTGGTATGTGACACTATTCCCTAAAATGACAAAATGGTATGAATTTGATCTAACATTTGAGTATCTATTATGTGTCAGCTCCTGGGTAGACTCTGGGATTCCAAAATTAATAGCTCAACCTCTAGATGTTCATGATCTAATGAAACACAGAGAAAGCTACATAAATAGCACTGCTAGATGGCTGAGAGGGGGAAGTGATCTGATTTCCAACCAATATACTATGGGAGTAGGAGGAGAGAGTTTAAAATTCTGAACAGAGCTGATGGAAAGATATTTGGGATCAGGTAGGATATGAGCTTGCTTGAAAGAAAATGTAAGACTTGGGCCTGATATGAAAGGGCTTTCTAGGTGAAATGGTGACTTGGTTTGAAAAAATTCAAAAGCTTAAAACTGTCAGAAATATATTTTATAGAAGGCTGGAAATCAACCACGGTTATCGTTTAGACATCTGCCTGATGGGACGATAGGTAAAAATCACAAGAAACAAAGGATAATGGTTATTTCCATGATGCTTACCATCTAGCTGGAGAGTGAGCACATCTATTTTGCAGGATCAGATTTTTTTTTTTTAAGACTTATTTTATTGATTTCTGACAAACAGAGACAGAGACAGAGAGAGACAGAGAGAAGTGGGAGGGCCCAGAGCAGCCTCCATAGTTGACAGCATTAGGTTTCCATATAGTTTCACTCCACAGGTGGGCACAGGGCTGCGCAGGGCAGGAACTGGGCCGGGAGCCTCCCACATAGGCCCCGGCAAGAACTGAACTGGGGGCACACCCCAGCCCAGCATGTGGGTCCGCATGGGCCGGGGCCAGGGCCGGCATTCGATCCTCGGTCCCTGGGGCTTCAAAGTGAGTGCTTAACCTGCTGAGCCATCCCAGCTTTCCCAGGATCAGATTTTTTATACATAGTTTGGTGTAATGACAAGAACTTGGATTTTGAAAAACAATAGTTGTATCTAACTTTTAGAGATTCTGTAGAATATAAAGAGTACATTTGGAATTGCCTTCCAAATTCTGAGACTTTAAAGAAATGTCGATGATCTGACTTCAGTTAAGGAATGCACAAGTACTAAGCAGTAAATATCCCCAAATATTACACAACGCAAAGGGCCACAATGGACACAACAGATAATAATGGGCATTTGGACTTGACTAGCAGTGACAGAATGCTGTCTGTAAGGATGGTGCCTCTTTGGGAGGCACAATAACATCTTATTTCATCCCACTGTGAACCTTGTTTTTGCAGCTGACAAGTCAAGAAACAAAGCTGCTATTGCTCATTGAGATTGAGTGTCCATGCAGGAGTCTTGGCCATTGAGGTTGGGAATGCCAGCTGTCTCCATCACAAGGTGGTAAAGTGAGCACGGGCCTACAAGCTCACCAACAGTGGACAGCAGAGCAGCAGGAATAGCACAAATGTGTACATGGCTGGGTGGGAGCTAGTATCATTCTTGACTTGAACCACAGACTTTTGGTGATGGTGGTTGTGTTCTCTGGTGCAGGGATATATCGCCATTTAGTTGAGTTTAGGCTGAATCGGGCTGATCCATGAACCTCTGAAGTGTGAGATTATAAGGGAAGGATTCCCTAGAATTTAAAAAAAATGCAAAACTTTGCAGAGGGGGACTTGAATTCAACCTTAATTATATGAAAACCAAGTTCTTGTCCAGCCAAGGCTGGTGTTCCAAATACCTCTCTCACTCACCACCCATATTTTACTTTTTAAAAATGTCATTTTGGGGGAAGCCAGGATGGCTCAGTGGGTTAAACACTCACTTTGCAGTGCTGGGGACCAAGGATCGAATCCTGGCCCCGGCCCATGCGGACCTATGTGCTGAACTGGGGAGTTCCCCCAGTTCAGTTCTCTCTCTGTCTCTATCTCTATCTCTCTCTTTTTCTGTCAAAAACAATAAAAAATAAATTAAAAAATTAAATAAATAAATAAATAAAATAAAAATAAGTGTAATAGTGCAGGTCAAAGTTTATTTTTTTAAAAAATGTCACTTTTACTTGTTTGTATGAACCATATACAATTGGATGTACCCGTAAACCCTCTCACAGCTCTGAAAAGTGGCTGAGAACTGTATTTGATCTCTTGGACACTTCATATCATTTTCTTTCTTTTTTTATAATTGTTACATTTATTGGGGTGACATTGGTTGGTAAGAATTACATAGGTTCCATGTGTACAGTTCTACATTACATCTGTGTATTGCATTATCACATCATTTTCCAAGACTTCCCATGACTTTCTACATCTTAGATTCTTTAAGTATTTGGATACTGAATGTTACAATGTGGTGTTTCTCAGTTTCCTAGATTTTCGTATCTCTGCCTTTGGACAGATAGACCCATGTTGGTATTTTACCATTATACAGTATTTCTAAAATCAGTATTTATTATGACTACTACCATTTAGTCATGTTGGCCTCTTTCTTAAGTTTTCACAGCCTGAGAAATGAGTTGGGGTATGAGAAGTAGACTGTTCTCTCACACATAGAGCTGACTCAAAGCCTTAGTAGAGTCTAAGTTCTTGCAAAATTTTTAGGGTATTTCTGTTTATGCCTATCTATTTATGTCTTTAGACAGAATGTATCCAAATTGATGCATGAGTGTCCAGAGAAGATGAATAAAATGCCAATGAGTTTGGCAGATACAACTCATTTATCCAGTTTTTAATATCAGAAGCCCAGTGATTTCAAATGTTTTCCAAATGCCTTCACCTCCAATTTCAAATGACTCAAATAGTCACATAATTGGAAAATTAAATGAATTCCAGTTAGATGTGTGCACAGCAGAAGGTCTTTAAGACCTAACAAAAATCTTTGTGCATGTTCAAAGATTTGCATTTTCCCATTTTTCCATGACAGCATATGAATTTTAAATACTAAGGGATTAAGAAGCTTTAAAAAAGATTGTGGAGGGCTGACATGCATAGATAAATAAAAGTGTTAATCTGAAAGAAGAAAGTTTGAATTAGGAATGAGATAATTAGAAGTGAAGATATGGTGGAACAAATAAGTAGATAAGAATGGAAGATTTAAGTCTACCAGCAAGCAGAATCTTAATAAGTTTGCCATCCTATCTCATTGATCAACTTGGTGACTACAAATTGTGTATTTTTAGTGGCAACAGTAGAAAGTCTATTAGTAATGTGGTATAAAATAGAAAAGCAGTATAATGGGGCCAATAACCACATGACAGGGGAAACCACATTTTAAATTAATTAATTAATTGTATGTATGCCTTTTACGTGGCCCTTGTGTCTTTGTTATTACTTTCATGGCTCTTTATATCCAGGTTCTTGATTGTTTTTTCACACAGTTTTCATAATGAGCGTTACTCTGCATTGCTTAATTTGCACACAGAGGAGGCAATGCTTGCAGCAAAGTGCTATGGGAAACAATTGTTTTCCTTCGGTGTGGCTCCCTTTGTGTGAGGTCCTAGGATCCTACTGGAGGCTACAATATTTCTTTTAGAATGGATGTGATAATATTTTTGCATCTATTACGTTCAAATGCTGATGTGATTATTCCATCTGGTGGGGATGTAGTAGTCTTGGCTTTGTCTGATTAGTATAGATCATGTTGAAAGTACACCAAATTGTTAAACAATATTACCACTCCCCTAAACACTTATTCTCTCTCACTGACTTTTACTTTTGACTTCTTTCAATTTCACTTTTTTGTTCCAAGCTACTGCAATAGAGATCCTAATAACAAGCTCTTTTCTTAGTCACAGTGGTGTGAATTTTATTTTTATTAATGTTTTATTTTTTAAAACTTGATATAAACAAGTGCTGTTACAAAAATACTTACATGCTTGCTTCTCAAAGGATTCTGAGTGCCCACTGGCAGGTACTAGGGAACTTTCTGACTCTCATACAAATAAAATTCCACATCAATTTGGATGGATGCTTTATTATTGTGTCTTCAGCAACTTGAATTGAGTTACTGAAATGTTGATCCAAAAATAACCATTAACAATACTCCACATCACCTGGTTGACTCCATAGTGATGAAAAGGCTTTCACTGTCAGGGTCTGGCCTATTGTGTCCCACCCCAGGTGACTTCTCTTATAAACATAAAGTCCAGATGACACCCTCTGTCTGGTTCCTTACACCTGAAAGTAAGACAACAAGAATGGGACAGCATCTATGAAGTGTTTTCTAAAATCTCCAGGTGAAAAGAAATCTATAAGTGAAAGCCATTCTTATTATAAGTGAAAATATCAAAGATACTGAGGGGGTAATTCTAGAATTCTGATCATTTCCAAAACATGGCAGTACCCCTTTCTTTCCACCACCCACAACCAGAGAGAAAACTCTCTTTTGAACCACCGAAGTCAGTGTAGGGAAACTCCTTAAATATTTGTGCTTTGGATATTATACTATTGCAGAAGTCAATATATTTCCCCAACTGGCTATATATAAATGAACATTTCCTTTGATAGCTTGTTCAATATGCTTCGTGCTGTCCAGCCAACAGAGTATGAAATGAAATTAGAGAGCAGATGATTTCTGTAGGCAAGAATATATAATTACAGTATATTTACCAAGTGTGTACCTAGGAGCTCAACTAAATTACTATGTAATTAAAAAGCAGTTTGTTCTTTACTTAATCAGGGACTTGTCTCAGAATATGTGGTAAATTCTTATAATAGTTAAAGGAATTCTGATGTTTCAGAGTAGTTCAGAACCCTGATGGATAACCTAAAAGGAAGTGCACGCAGGTGGCTTCCATTAACCATTCATTGGGTTTCATTTAATTTCCATTTTATTTCTTTCACTATTTCAGATAAAAGAAGACTTTGTTCTTTCTAGTGGCCAAACACTTAGAATCAGATAACATAGTAAATGGCTTATTATACTGATAATATTGATACAGTCCCTGCCTCTCATTTTTAATTTTCATTTAGTAGAAAGTATTCAGTGTCTTTTGAAAACCTCGTTAGTGTAAATGCCAATCGTAGAGTATTATGCTGGAACCTGATCCTCTTCAGAGATTCAGACTGGATGTAAAAGCATAACGGCAAATTGTCAGATTTGTTCTGTATGTAAATAAACATATTAAGGAGAGAAATGGTAGATAGTGACAAAAGAGCATTCAATAATGAAATCTAGCCATAATTTGTGAATATTTTTTTTCACATTTGGTTCCTTCAACTGTAAAGCAGGGATGATAAAAATTTCATTAACTGTTTCAAGGTGCTTATAACTGAGGGCAATGCATTTCAACTGGAAAGGCTTAAAGAGTCCAAATTATAAGTCACCCCGGGAAATATTAGGGGGAACAAATGGCTACAGCAGAAATTTGCAATTCAAATAGTGCCATTTTCTCTTTTGTGCAGCAAACTGTTTGCTTCCATTCAGAAAAACACAAAAACAAAATACTCGCACTGCAAACACCTGCCACATAGAATAAAGGTTGAAATATGTGTTGTTATATTATCTCACTCTTATTTTTTATGTAATTTTGTCAATGATTTTTAGGGTATAGTTAATGTTTTAAAATACTTTGTATTTAATTGTAATTACCTGTACCTTTCTTATACTCTTTAGCAATTTTGGCTGTTAGATCCTATATGTAATGAAATATCTGTATGTTGACATTTACTGAGATTATTTTTTTTTGCATTTTCTACACTCATAATTGGGCACTCAGTAAAGGAGCACAGAAGTATAGCAAGGTAAAATTTCCTCTTGGGGACTCCTTTCCTTCAGATAAGTTTTAAGATTTGTGTTACTTTCTCACCAAAACACACGAAAAATGTCACATGTACATATTGCTGCAACGCCCTAAGTCAGCTGAGTGGTGAGTTCAGCCACCTGAAAGATACACTGAGATGAATACAAAGGTGAAGGAAATTATGGAAGATAATTGTGCAGTTCTGTGAAAGAAAACCACAGAATACCCAGAAAGTCTCTACATGAGGTGGGGTTATTTTCCAAGCATCTTCCAAGATTCATCCTATGATGAAAATCAATTTGGCAGGTGTAAAAACACTGTCAGAAAGGAAAATAAGTGCTGTATAGAAGATGAAAATAGCGAACAGAAATTCTGCCTATATCACTCAAAAGGAAGTTAGAAAAATATAAATAAATGGAGCTATACCTTAGCCACAAGGATAAATACAGACTCAAAGTGAAAGGGTGGAAAACAATACTCCAAGCAAATGGCATCCAGAGAAAAGCAGGTGTAGCCATACTTGTATCTTTAATTTCCTAAGAAACCACTTTTCCATAGTGGCTATAGCAGATAACATTTCCAAAAACAGTAAACAGTTTACTTTTCTCAACATTCTCTCTAGCATTTACCTCTTGTTTTTTTGTTTGTGGTTTTTGTTTTGTTTTGTTTTAAAGCTATCCCAACAGGGGAAGCCGGGACGGCTTAGTGGGTTAAGCGCTCACTTTGCATTGCCAGGGACCCAGGATCGAATTCTGGCCAGTGTGGACCCATATGCTGAACTGGGGAGTACCCCCAGTTCAGTTCTCTCTGTGTCTCTGTCTCTCTCTCTGTCAAAAACAATTTTAAAAAAATTAGAAAAAAAAAATATATCAATTCTTCCCCATACTGATCTATAGATTCAATACAATGCCAGTCAAAATTTCAGCAGGATTTTGTATGTGGGAAATGATTTTAAAATTTAGTTGAAAATGCAAAGGTGCACAAAAAGCAAAGACAATCTTAAAGAAACACAAAGTTCGGGGAAGCCAGGATGGCTCAGCGGGTTAGGTGCTCGCTTTATAGCCCCAGGGACCAAGAACTGAGTCCCGGCCCTGGCCCCTGCAGACCCATATGCTGAACTGGGGTGTGCCTCCAGTTCAGTTCTCTCTCTGTCTCTGTATCTCTCTCTCGCTGTCAAAAACAATAAAAAAAAATTAAAGATATCCCAACAGATATGAGGTGATATCTCATTGTGGTTTTGATTTGAATTTCCCTGATGATTAGAGACAAGATGTACCGTTTTATGTACTTGTTGGCCATTTGCATATCTTCTCTGTGAAAATGTATATTCAGATCACTTGGCGATTTTTAAATTGGGTTATTTGTTCTTTTGCTGTTGAGTTGTATGGGTTCCTAGTATATTTAGCACATTGACCCATTATTGGAGATGTGTTTTGCAAATATTTCTCACCTTCCATAGGTTGTCATTTCATTTCATTGATGTTTTTCTTTGCGGTGCAGAAAGTTTTAGTTTGATGTAGTCCTACTTGCTTAGTTTTGCTTTTGTTGCCTTTGTTTTTAGTGTCAAATCCAAAAGAGTTAATATCAAGATTAATATCAAGGAGCTTACCCCCTATGTTTTCCTGTAGGAGTAGCCTAGTTTCAGGTCTTATATTCAAGTATGTAATCCATTTTGTGTGCATAGCTTACATTTAGTTTAGCCAACACCATTTATTGAAGATACTATTTTTTCCCCATGGAATATGACTGGACTTTTTGTAATACAGGGGAGGATCCCAGTTAGCATCTTGATGTAGGCTGAATAAAATGTCATCAGGCAGCACCTGGGCCAGTATGTAGTTAGCATGCTTGTAGGCAGACACTGGGAGATGGGCATCTTACCTGTTCCTTCTGTGCTGAGCTCAGGTATGGAGCCAGAAAGGGGGTGTTGTCAATGTCCACGTTCCGGTCATTCTAATTGTATAATGGTATCTTGTTGTTTCAGTGAATATGTTTCTGAGGATGTCTGATGAGGGACATCTTTTCATATGCTTACTTGCTATCTGTATATCTTCTTTTATGAGTACCTATTACAGTGTTTGGCCCTTTTTTATCTCACTTTTTAAAATTTATTAGTTTTTCTTTTTTATTTATTTTTTAATTGAGTTGTTTTCTTATTGTAGAGTTTTAAGATTTTTTTCTTTTGCATGCTTTAAATAGCCTTTTAACAGATAGGAGAACAGATATGTTCTCCCAGTGGGTAGCTTGTCTTCTAATTCACTTGATCACCTCTTTTACAAATGAGAATTTTAAAACTTTTAATAAAGTCCAGCTTATCAATTACTTCTTTCATGGATCATTTCTCAATGTTATATCTAAAAAGGCAATAGCAGATTCAAGGCATCTAGGTTTCCTTCTTGGGATTTTATAGTTTTTCATTTTATAGTTAAGTTTGTGATCCATTTTGAGTTAACCTTTGTGTTGGGTGTAAGGTCTGTGTTTAGATTATTTTTTGCATGTGGATGTCCAATTGCTACAGAGTCATTTGTTGAAAAGATTATCTTTGCTCCATTGTATTGCTTTTATTCCTCTGTCAAAGGTCAGATGACTATTTTTGTGGATATTTATTTACATACAGTACTTTCTATTCTGTTCCATTGATTTCATTGTCTATTCCCTTAACCAATATCACACTGTGCTGATTGCTATAGCTTTATAATAACTCAAATTCAGGTACAGTCAGACCTCCAACTTTTTTGTTTGCCTGTTATTTTTTTATTGTTAATAGGTGGCAAGATGTATAGCTTCTGAGGTAGCAACTTATTATAAGAAGACTCTATTTTGATGACACTAATTATGTGTTTTTTTTCAAATATAGTTTGCTCATTTGAAGCCTCCAGAAAGTCAATTTGAAATGTTTGCCAAGGGCCATGCTAAATAAAGCTGGAACTTGGCAGTATACCCACTTGAGGGAACGAAAGTACACTTAGTGGGAATATTTATGCATGACCAATCTTGTTTGAACTTGACATTAGGTCTGTTAGTTTCAGTGGAATATATCTGAATACTGTTTGAGATACTTTTTATTTTCTGATGCAGTGAATATTAGACCTTAAAGTAGCCTCACAGCAATTTTTCCTTCTTCTAACATAATGCAAGTCAAATTTGGTCTTGCATTCAATCAGATTGTTTAATTTCAGGAATATGCATGTGATCTTTCCTATGTTTTTTGTTTCAAGATCTTCTGAGTTTTTTTCTTTCCTTTTTTAATCGTTCGAACAGAGATTCAATCTTTTTCTCTAAACAAAACCAAAGCTTTTGGAGGTTAGAAATGAGGAAGAGATACTTAAACCTGGTGATTATAGGTTAGACTACTGGCCTTAACTTTTCCTATTGACCTCTTAACATTAGATGGATTGGGACATGAGTGGAATCACCCAAGCAACTAGTACTGCTGTGATGTTGATATTAATTTATATAAAGGATTCAACACAGTGCTTGGCTATAGAAATTATTAAGTATACGTTAGTTCTTTGATTTGTATCTCATTTACTCACAATAACACTAATAAATATTATCTCAGTTTCATACCTAAAAATTTATTTTATTATTTTACTAGATTACTGGTATATTATAAAATGATATAACTCAAGAACAGGCAGGTGAAAGAGATCTTATTATCTCAGTTTTAAAAATTAGAAGACAAGCACAGAGTAGAAACTTGGCAAATCTTAGAGCTAGTGACTCAGAACTGAATATCAAGCTCAGCCTAAGTAACACACACACTCTCACTGTCTTAATCACTGTGTTCTGTTGCCTCATAATTATTATTCCAAAGCCAAATTCTTATGTTGTCATGATTAAAAGGAGGATAATAGTTGACATATATTCTTTACCATGTGCCAAAATTTGAACTATACATTTATATTTAGTATAACACAAGCAATATTTATTATTTCCTCTGACGGTAAATAGTTCCACTCTTCTAATCAAATGTCATATGCATTGCTAAATGTACTGCATAGTGTATTTTATTCAGTTCAAGGCATAGATTTCTAATACAATTTAAAATTGTTTTTTACTATAATATAAATGTTTTCATTTTCATTTTTAAATATTCAATACACATACAGATATATTTATATAAGATATAAAAATAATGGCCACATGCGTACTCACAGCTTGGAAAACAGAACAATGTTAAGAAACTATTATCTTACCCTCCTTCCCTTTATCACAGTGATAATCAGTCTGTATCATTCTCTTACTTAAGAACATAGCTATAAAATAGAGACACACATCCCTATATAAAATAACTTTTAATTGTCTTTAAAATTTATATAAATGATTATAGACTATAGTGACTTCATTCTATCAAGCAACATCATTGTTACGATTTATTCATCTTGATGCATGTATTTATAAGTTAGCCAAAGCCGGATCAAAATATACCTCAATTTATTATACATTCTCCTTTCAGTGAACATTTGGTTTAGCTTGGCTCTTTTAAACAATGCTGTTACAAACACTTGTTTTTGATGTCTTCTGTGGAGCTAATGCAAGAGTTTCTGCACATTGTAAATACCTAAGAGTAGAAATAATGATTGGTAAGATATGTGCATTTTCAACTTTATAAAATAGTGCCAAATTATTTTCCAAAATCTTTGTAACAATCTATATTTATCTGATATCTATCTATCCATGTAGCAGATTTATATCTATAAATAGTATATTTATATACCTATGTATATCATCTGTCAAAATCTATAAATAGTATATCTATATACCTATCTGTCAAAACATACTTAGTAATTGACTCAACATGTATGTTACAGTTTTTGGTGTATGAAATAGTTTCACTCAGAAAATATTAATATTAAAAATTGGGAGGAGAGAGGAAGTGGCACTTGAAGGTTTATGTAAAGTGAAGAATCCTGAGCACCATGATCTGGCCACACAGGAAAATTCTTCCATGTCAGCAAGCACAGAGCTGAAAAGCCTCCAAGTGCCTGAACAATGCCTAGCGATCCTGATGATTATTCAGAATCCTGCCCTCTCTTGAGCTGGGACTCTGCCTTAGCAGCAGCGGTAAATCATTAATCTCTACAAGTGGAAACTACTTCTTGTAATTCTACGCAGTCAGAACAAAACCAAGAATATATTCAGAAAGCTGAATGCTTAAATGTTATGTACAGTCCCAGTTAAAATGCAAAAAAGACACATATTTATTCAATTTGTTTTTATTATTCTAATTGGTCAAAGATCAGAAAATGCGCTTTATAATTCTTTTATACAAATACAAGATCAGACTGCATTTTCAATTGTATCAGATTTTTGTACTCAATTTTGGCTTGTAATAGAAAATATATTATCAGATATTCTTCTACATGATTTTGCTGCCTACAAAATTTTGCATTATACAGGGTCTAGCAGAAATAACTCCCCTTTTGGTTAGTTGATAATCTATACCAAAACTTTTATTACAAAATCACAAGCATGTAAATCTGTACCACAATCATATCATTTTAGGTGGAATGTTCCATCTTTCCATCTCTTGTGAAATATTCATGAACTCTAACAACCACTATATTATAAAAAAGGGCATTTCGTCTGCCAGACCCTGTACTTGTATTCAAGTTTGGTTCCCTTTCTTACTTTATGCTACCTTTCTCCACATAGCCCTCCCCGCACCCTCAGGGCTCTTGTACAGTTTGTTATGTAACACAGGACACCGCTCTGATGTACCATTTGTGACCGCCCTCCTGAACATTAGTGTGTCCATTATTCTTTTTCTTGGTATTCTGTCAATCTGAACTTACCTTTGCTGGATCCATTAATTGATTACTCACCGTGGGAACTATTGGGTGCTCCTGGCATGATGTCACCTTTCATATTGAAATTTCTATCCTATAACTTGGGAAAATAAATGTGTCAACTGTAAGAATGGGTGGGATTTCACGGCACTGTGACACTATAGTTATAAAGCCACTTCACTATATTTACATTAACTGTAAAATAAGGTAGAGTATCCTCACATTACATTTGGGGCTAGTTCTCTATATGGGGTTTTATTTCTGAATAGTACATTAATGAATTATTACCTCTAGACAGATCAGATATAATATGCATCATTAACAAACTCACCACTAAGGCAGAGCTTTTTTTTTTTTTTTTTTTTAACTTCCTAGACCTCAGTCTGAATAACATTGCCAGAAAGTAGAAGCTGATGGGATTCTGGACGCTTAACATTCTTAGGTCAAGTTTAGGTGAAATCTTTACCAATATTTCCACGTACTTATTGAGGGGATATTTGATTCTCTATTAAAGAAAAATGACCTTGAAGTTTATTAATGTAGTTTTGATCAGCAGTCACAATATGGTGCTGCTTGGTCTTTGTTTAGCTCTGAATAGAAAGTACCCACCCCTGAAGGGCTCTTTGAAATATATTTGTTCCTTTCTCAATAGTTTAGCTTCTATTAAAAATGATCCTTATGCAAAAATTGAATAACACAGACTGCATAGATTAAAAGTTTCTAGATGAGCTGATGATTATAATGAAGGCTGGAAACCTTTAAGTGGACAAGAAAACTCAATCATAATAATTGTTCTCTTCCAGCAACATCTGAATGAGTATTAAACTCAGTTTGAATCCAAAGACAAAGGAAGGTCTCTGAGTAATAGCGGATTTTTAAGCTTAGTTTTGATACCATTTCTGGAACCCCTGGTTTTGTTATTGATCTTGCTATTTATGCTCTGCAAAGCTCAAACAATCAGACCAAACCTCACTGATGATCTTCAAATGACATGGATTTTATTTTTAATAGGAAAATCAATTGCACGTGCTAGATGATGCCTCCCCCTATAATGATACCCACATATGCATACAGACTATATATTTCTATTAAGGAGTTTTCCTTTTATATGTCATTTAGTTCCATTCTTTATCCTCCACATCCTATGATGACCTAAAGAAATACTACCTGAAATTGTGTGTCAATGATCACTTAGTACTGCAAGAAGCTACCAGGTGAGAGGTGACTTACATGAAATCAACTTCTCTCACCTATGAGAGCAGCTCCTGCTGTGAGTGGCTGCCTGGTGGCCCTTTGCAGGGCAGCATAAGGGTGGCTCCTGGGGACAAGTGTGTATGGAGGGAAAGGGATTGAAAGTGTCACTGTTGTCCTCTCTTTGGAGGTGCCACTAGAAACTTTACTTATTGAAATTTGTAACTGTGGCATCTGAGGATAAAAGAATCCAAAGAACTTTTACAACATCTTTGGGATTTCTTTACCCACTGTCCTCAAGTGAGAGGTTGGTTTTGAGTCAGATGTCTAACTGGTTGGACACAAAATCTTCTTTCTCTGCCATTGGGAGCACTGATGCTGTTTCATCATTGTGACTGTCGTTGCTGGTGATATCATCAATTAGCAACAGATCTACGATGTTTTAGTTCCAAGAAAAAGGTTATTAAATCCTCAAATCTCTCTTTTTTAATTTGGTATTTTTAGCATTAGATTTAACAAGAAGTATCAATGAAAAATAACTGGACCCAGCTGATGTTTTGGCATGGGAAATACTTTGTGTGTGTATGTAGATCACTAATAGCAAACCTGAAATTAACCCCACTGAATGCTCTATGGCAACATTTCTCACAGTGTAGTGCTTAAACATTTGTGTCATCCAGTGTGAGTGCTAAAAACCCAGATTCCTGGACTGTATTCCACACTCATTAAATCAAAAGCTCAGCAGTAGGGTGAAGAAATCTGCATTTTAACCTGCATTTAACCTGTACCCTCGCTCATGATTATTTTACTGATTGACATTGGCAAAGCAATTATCTGGAGCTAATAAAAAGTTGTACTTTGGCTCAGATTATTCTGATCGTCATATGACACTGACTTTTAAATAATTTTCAGGATTTGCCAGTGCTCTCAATTCTGCCATTTCTTTGCCAGTGTAATGTTGACCAGGCTACTTCTTATACATTAGGAGAACCTTGGGAATTGAAGCTACTTTTTTAAGGCTTGACTCTGTGACTTATTAGCTCAGTAAGTGAACAAGCCAAGTACTAAAACTACCCAAACTGCAGCTGCCTAATCTGAAAATGGAGTTAATAATAGTGCTTTTTATGTAAAATAGTTGTTCCCTGGCATTTCTGATGTTGAGACTTGTCTGAGGCCTCTTAGATGCTATAGTGAGGAAAACATTTAGAGAAAAGCAAATGCTTAATTTATTGTAATTTTCCCTAAAAATCTGTAGTTTTCTCTAAAGTGGAAAGCAAAGGTCATGAAAAACTGAGTACTGTGTGCAGATGTGTAATGAAGGTTCTCCCTTTCACAATGAAAACTTGCAGAGACAGTTCTATAAAGTAGCTCTGAATATCTCTACACTTGATCTTAGCCAAAAGGCCAAGCAGCGATCTCTGAATATCTCTATAGTGTCTCCTATTTTTGAAGATGTAGTGATTTTGCTAGTTAGTCATTATCCTGTTAACATATGGTGAAATTTAAATTTGTGGGAGCAATATATACGCAAATCTGCATGGTTATCCTGAGCTATGTATCAATATTTTAATAATATAAAGACATAAGTATAGTGCCACTTATAAATATGCCAGGTTGCTGTGATTTCAAGAAAAAGAAATAATAATATAAGGTTGAAATATATAACAAAAATATCGATGAGTTTATTCATTAACAAAGAAAATTCTAATAGAATTCATTTGATTCTTTCTTATCTGAGAACCAGATCTGTGTTTAGAGAATTAAGACTACTACTTGGGTTGTTGGTTGTCAGTAACTTTCTGTGTAGGTGTTAATGCTTGTTGCTCATTACAGTGCAGATTTTACTCTGAAGCTGACTGTAGTAGATGCTCAATGAACAGTTTGCAATTAAAGAATATAATAGCTATCATATCTAAAGAAAGGAATCTAATAGTGACTGATCAAGAGAATCTTTTTTTTTTTTGTCTTAAATTTCTAACAATATTCATGGTTTCCAGATAACTAAATAATTTCATTATACGTAGTTCAAAAAGTTTTTGAAAATTATATCATTTGCTTTTGTGTCCATGTTAATTCATGTTTCTTTGACTTGTAGTTAAAGGGCTGATTGGTATAATCAGCGGAAGAACTAGGACAATTTTGTCACTCACCTCATTATAGAAGCTCCTAGAAGAGAAATATCTTTTCGTCCGTGTCCCAGGAAAAGCTGTTGTTCCTGCCTGCGGCATAGGTGATCACACGAGAATCTGTGGTAAGTTCACAATGTGTTACTACTAATAAAGCTTAAAATACATTTCTTTGAACATAAGGTTGAACAGTTTTGAGATTATCTATGACAATCTTATTCTCACATACTTGAGGATATGCCTTCTTTAGTGGCAAAGGAAATTCTTAACTCGTGCAAGTATTAGCCTTATTTTGTGTTGAGTTTTGCATTGAACATGTGAAATTACGTGGCAAGACAAAAATACCGTTCCAAACCCCTTGCCTGTCTTGTACATTATATTTTCCCCATATGCAAATGCAGAAGGGAAGAGTAGGAGTTTAGTGACCAAAATCCAAGTAATGTTTCTTTCCTGAGACATTATACACTACTTTAAAAATAAACAAAAATCAAAAAGATTTAGAGGTTATGAACTGTTTCCTTCTGGGATCCTTACTGATATACTGATTCTAAAGGGAACTCTTAAAATAACTTTTATAGAGTTTCAGGTGTGACTAATTAAACCACAACAAATAGTGGTCAACCAAAGAACTAGCAACAGTGGTAAACCATTACCATCCCTAGGCCTGTTGGAGGGAGAAGGGAGCTAGATAACAGGAGTCCTTAGAAAATGTTAAGCCATGAAGGAGAGCTCATCCCCATAGGACCAGTAAATATTGATGCATCCACTGAAAACTACAACCAGTGAAGGAATAGAGGAAATAAACATCCAACTCTCCTCCTATCTTCCAATTCCTGCCGGTGCCTCCCCACCATTGGCCAAACTCAACTGGAAGCCAGAGGACAAGGGAGTCTAAGTGACCCCGTTAGAGAGGTCAATATCTCAGGGTGCAAACAAGGGTAGGTCTGAGAGGAAAAAAAGGGTGGAAACAACAAGCATTACTTTGTTCAGGAAAAAATAAAATGAGGGAAAGCTGGGATGGCTCAGCGGGTAAAGCGCTCGCTTTGAAGCCCCAAGAACCAAGGATCAAATCCCGGCCCCGGCTCATGCAGACCCACATGCTGGACTGGGGTGTGCCCCCAGTTCAATTCTTGCCAGAACCTATTGGGGAGGCTCCCGGCCCAGTTCCTGCCCTGCGCAGCCCTGTGCCCGCCTGTAGAGTGAAACTATATGGAAAAACTAGTGTCAACTATGGAGACTGCTCTGGGCCCTCCCCCTTCTCTCTGTCTCTCTCTGTCAAAAATCAATAAAATAAATCTTTAAATAAAAATAAAATTAAATAAATAAAATGAACCCAATCTGATTCTTACTCTTTCCTCCAGGTGACTTTGCCAATTTTTGTATACTCAGTAGAAAGATATGAGCAGAAATACCATGCTGGGAAAACCTGGAGCTAACATTATCTATTTCTAATAGATCGATGGTATGCGTTTGATAGTGATGACTCTTGGTAAGTGAAACTTTTACTTTGAATATTCTAATTTTAATCAAGGAGTCCAGACTAAGCCAGCTCTGTGTTGTTTCTACATTAAAATCCAGATGGGAGTGGTGCTTCCCTTTGATGGCTGGTCTGCCTTTGTTGGTGCTGTGAAAGAAGAGCATCAAATGATACATTACTTTATCTGCTTTTGACACGTGTGATCCTCTGTTTCAATGAGTGTGATGATTTCTGTTCCTGGAAACAAAGGAAGAAAAATTATTAAGCCATTAAAAAAACCTTTGAATATTCATAACAATATGCCTGTGCGTGATTAGTTAGAACAGGAAGTCACTACCAGATAAATAAGTTTAAAATGAATCATTTTTTCTTCTTTTAGCCTCATTCAGTCAATTTTGAGACAACTACTTATGGTTAATCTTCACTATTGCTAAATTATTTTTGCTTTGCAGTCTCTACCAGCAAAAGCATGTAGAGACTATGGGGAGCTGTCCACATCAAAATGAGTACTTGAGCAAATAGTTTACTTGTTATATGTTAATATTAATCATGGATTAATGAAGAGTAAAACTACAGTTAGCTCAGAAAGTTCTTGAGTTTTTCTTCATCAGAAATGTGCTTGATAAGGACTGCTTGCTTAAGAGATGACATATTAATGGCAGATTTCCTAAATACAGTGAAAGAAAGATATGCTTAAAAATTGTTAGAATTCTAAGGGTTTATAATATAAAGACTTGGTCAAGAGAAGTTGCAGATAAATTTACCTGACTCCCACTGGAGACATCTGTAACAGATTTTTTAGTCTATTTGACCAGTAAAATATAACAGAGTATATATGAAAATTTTATATATTTAATGTATATACAAGTAGAAATACCCAGGTGTGGGCCCAAGACAATAAGGTGAAGATTTAGTACTACTATTAAAACACTGGTATATCTATATTACCATTTATAGTTTAAAAGTCAATTTTTAGGGGGTGGGTATTATTGGTAAAGATTTTTTTCTCCGAATATCTTAGTTAATATTTGAATATGTTATTATCAATATCTTTGTAGATCTTAATGTGCCCTCTGGATGAAAATAATATCCAGAATGTATGATGGATAGTAGATGGATAGTAGAAAGTACTTTAAAATATATTACAATGGAATATATATATACACACACACACACACACACACACACACACACACACACACACATATATATATATATATTCAAATAAAAAAATTGTCAATTAAGTTGAATGAGTTTATAAATATGATATACCAAGTTTTGATTAAGGAAAAAAGAAGATGCTATACACCATACATCTATACATTACTTTTTCTTAGAACTTATTAGTTAGTATTGGAGGCATTTATAAGTCAAAATTGTCCTCTCATAGTATATATAGTTTCTCTTTGTAAAAAATGAAAATGGTAGAATTTATTAATTGTCAATTAGGCTACAAATAACAATAAAAAACAGATCATCACAGTTTAAACAAATGGAAGAAGGATTGTTTAATTATATCAGTCAATAGTCTCAAAGATAAAGACATCTTTTTTACTCCACTATACTTGAAGTGGTGACATGTTGCCTGATGTTTTATAAGATAGATAGATAGATAGAATAAACTAGTCCTTCCTGAGTTCCCTTTGACTTTGTGTTCAATTTTCAGCACCTTCTGTTGTCTCTACAAATCCAAATGATCTCAACATTTCAAAGTCCCGTTAAGATGTCTCATGAACATTTTTCTGATCTAGATAGAAGCGACTCCTTTCTCCTCCGAAGTTCAATGGCACATTGACTTTATGCCAACATAACAAGTTATTGCTTTTTATTATAGTAATGTATCCATTTATTTAAAAATATTTATTGAGCACCTGCCATGTTATAAATGAAAAATAAACAGACTCAGAATATGGCCTCAAAAGCTCATAAGCCAGAGGGAGAAAGATATTGCAACTGTCAAGAGCTCTATAAAAAATAAGAACATACAAGAACTAATGATAAAACTAATCTTAAACAAATCACATTTGTGTTGAGACATGAATGATGACTAAATAAAAGTATTTCCCCTGATGAACTTTGAATCTGTACAAAGTCTTAATATGCTTTGTCTTTTCATCTCTCATAGCTACCAGCTCTGCTTTTCACATGGTAAATAAGAAGTATTTGTTGAATAAAGGCAGCTAAGTGTTACCCCAGTATCTAGCCCATAACTCTCTAAAGACTATAGTTTTGGATGAGCACTACAAGGGGTGGCCCAAAATGAGAGTATGCCTGCCCACCCGTACGAATAAGAGGTTCTGCCTATGAGAACAACAGCACCTGTTTCTCATTAACCTTGGCATAGTCTTTGTACTTGATGGGGTTGATGGTGACCCATGCTGTGTTCTAGCAAATCATAGCATTTTAGCTGATACAACTGAGGCACACATACAATACCATAAGTGTCACCTTAAATTATCAGCCCAAAGAATTTTTTTCTTCAGAAATCTGGTGGGTCTGCTGTTTTAGCGTCTAAGACACACAACTGCGCACATTCTTGTCAGCAAAATGAAGTGTTGTCACAAAGTAGTATGTTCCTGCTGCTCCCTAAATGCCACAGTCTTGATTTTCACTGATCTCATCATGGTATTGTTTTCTCTAATATAAAGGAGTTGACGCAGATATAATCACTTAAGTTCTGAAATGCCATTACTTGACAGCCATTGCTGAGAACTGATTCATTCAAGTTATGCCATCAAAGGCATGAGGCTTAGCCACCCAAGTGTCTGAATCCAAAAAACAGAAACCAAATCGTTTTTCATTTCAAATGCATACTTGTATCAATCAGTTGTGTCTGCCTGGAGTACACTTTGGAAAAGGATTTTAAGTTCATGCCAGGCTCAGCAAAAATGAGGGTCTTTAACTCTTCCTTAGTCTTCAGCTCCTTAATTCCCTTTAAAAAAATTAATCTAGACCATCCTGCTCCTAACTTTTCATTTTTTCCCCATCAATATAATATCTCAGTTCTAAATTATAGCTTCAATATAGACCTTGAATAATTCATCACTTCACCTGATTTTCTTAATGCCCTCTCCACTTTATCTTACAATCCTTCTTGCACATTCACCCCCAAGAGATGCATACTGCCATGTATCTGGTTTAGCTGTAATCACTTATGTATTGCTTATCTAGAGTGAAAGCAGAATTCCCATGACTCATAAAGTTAAAAATGAAGTTTAAATCAATTATGACAAGAAACACATATAAAGTTTCTAAAGTGTATGAGGCACCATTCTAGACTTTTCCTAAAAGACTATCTATTTATTTATCTATCATCTATCCATCCATCCAGTATAAGTGTTCAGAAACAATGACTTCTTTATGTTCACATAAGTTGTCTTATAGTGTTTAGCAATGATGGTACAGATTAGTCAATATGATGTGAAATTAGCTCTTACTGTAAATTAATCAAGAAAATATTCCTGGAATTTGCATATCATTATGTGAACTCTCAAAAAGACGAGATGATGTATGATTTCCTGAACTGGAAGTTTTTCTACACCAGCAGTGTTCAACATTTTGTCTTCCCTGGGCCACATTAGAAGAATTGTTTTGGGCCACACATAAAATATACTAACACTAACAATAGCTAGTGAGCAAAAAAAAAAAAAGAAGAAAAAAAAAAAGGTCACAAAAAAATCTCATGATGTTTTATGAATTTGTGTTGGACCTCATTCAAAGCCATCCTGGGCCACAGGTTGAACATGACACTTCTAGACCATTTGGATCCATTTAGGTTCTATTCAGTTTCCTAAGGACAAAGACTTAAGTAGTATTCATTCGTAATTAGCTATGTATTGGATTTAATGGACTGTGATTTTATTTCCAAGGTTTGTCAGATCATTCCATTTAGAGCTCTGAGAGTGAGTGTATGTGTGTGAGAGAGACAGATGTACTGAGCTCCAAGAGAAATTTATTAAATCATATGCTATTTATTGTTTATTTTTCTTTAAAAAATTTTTCTTTCAATAATTTTCTTTCAATAATAGAGATCTTATAATTTTCCAGTATTTTTCCTTTTAGACACTTTCTAATCTAATAACACTCAATTCACTAGAACTTCTATGTGGTACTATTCAAGTACTCTAGAACTTAAATGACTCAATCTTTTTTTAGAGATACAGAGAGAAGAGGGAGGGCCCAGAACAGCCACCATAGTTGCACATCATTGGTCTTTCCACATAGTTTCATTCCACAGGTGAGTGCAGGGCTGCACAGGGCAGGAACTGGGCCAGGGTCTCACCTGGATAAGATGCGAACTGGCGGCACTCCCCAGTTCAGCATATGAGTCCACACGGGCTGGGGCCAGGATTTGATCCTCAGTCCCCAGGGCTGCAAAGTGAGTGCTTAACCCATTGAGCCATCCAGATTTCCCCGACTCAGTCTTTTTAAACAGCACCATAGTAATGTTCTTAAATGAATCTTATAAATTTTATCACTTTTTATTCTATCAATAGAATTTAAGTTTTCTCTGTTATGGATAAGTGAACATTTTAACTGGCTGTTGGGTGTTTTAAATTTATATTTTTAAGAGTCACATATAAAGGTAAAATTATTCCAACCAGGTATAGAAGAATTAAAGACTTTCTTTGGCGTATTTTTTAAAGCATGAAGCAGTATTTAGAAGGAGAATAATCTTGATGAGGAGCGATGAACACTTAATTCACACTGTTTAATCTAGAAACTAAATCTTACAGATCAGGAAATTACCTAAAATAATGAAATGGCATGGTTAAATCACCTGCATGGCTTGGTCCAAGACTATTTCGACAACTCATAAATGTAACTCTTTAGTAGGACCAAAATAAAGAGATAGCTGGCCAGATATCCATTTTATAGACATCTCTGTCCATGTCTCCTAAAGACATTTTAGTCACAATCTTCTCGTTGAGGTTTGTAGAGTCGAATTCCAAGTTCATTGTTAGAATTCGCAAGAATGAAGGTGACTAGAATATGTTACTAGTCATTCCTTGACCTGAATTTCTCTGGGTTTTAGGAATTGTGCTATTAAAGCGTGTAGTAGGCATTTAAAAAAATAAAGTTTGCCTTGCTTTATGAAAGAGTTAAGAAGCATGACCATAGGTAAATGCAAAACATTTGGAGATTTCAGTATAAATGCTCAATAGAAGTATAACAATAGGTGGCAATCAGTAATTCATACTCAAAATTTAGTCTACTTACATCACTGAAAAAATTAGATTTTCCATTTATACAGCTTCTTGTATCTATACATATTGAAAATTTCTACAACCTCTATTTTTTTAATTTCATTAATTTTTTTCATTTCACAAATGGGGAGCCTGGGGGAGGTTAATTGGCCTTTCACTGAAATGCAGGGTGAGTCATGACAGAGCCAGAAATAGACACCAAGACATCATCTCCTCCTGTCCTGTTTCACATCATGAGAAAGATTTCTGCTTATAAACACACTTAATGATATGGTTCCTGGAACTGTTAATTAGGATAGTTTTTTAAAACCCACCTGGTTTTAGAGCTAGAGAAAAACTTCCAAAGTTGGGCATGTTTTAATGAAAAGTTTGGGAGGTTTGTGTCAATTTTGAGACTTAGGAACTCTGTGGTGGATTACGGCAACTTAAAAATAAGAAAAAAAAATTTATGCATAGCATCCTCTATCTGCTTTTTAAGTGTGCTCAACCCTGTTTCCCTGAGGGTGTCAGAAAAATTGTGTTTACAACTTCTACACCAGGCAAGACCACATATATTTAATTGAGAACAGGCACACATAAATGACACACATGTAATATGAAAAGAAAATTCTATACAAGGGACTGGAATCAGGATTGACCTCATCTGTCTTAATGGCATATCTGACACATATTTAAGAATTTCTGTCACCAATATGTTTACAGGAACAGGGAGCTGATAGATGTCATCAGAATAGAAGGATGCCAATAATAATGATGATGATGATGATGATAATATCTTAGTTATTATTAAATGCAAGTATGAGGAAAGTATTGTTCTCTCAACCCTACTAGGTAGAACATTGTTATAGAATTTGTTTAGTTTTGGGTGTCATGGGGTTCTTTTTGTTTGTTATTGTTGTGGTTGTTTTTCCTTTCTTTCTTTCTTTTTTTATCTTATTGTTCTTGATAGAGAAACAGACACAGAGAGAAGGGGGAGGGCCCAGAGCAGTCTTCATAGTTGTATGTCATCAGCTTTTGGCATAGTTTCATTCCATGCGGGGGCTGCCCAGAGCAAGAACTGGGCTGGGAGTCTCCTACATGGGAGGCACGCTCCTGCAAGCTGGGGGCCAAACCAGGGGCCTCCTACATGGGAAACACATCCCAGTTCAGCATACGGGTCCACACAGATCAAGGCTGGGACTTGATCCTTGGACCCTGGGGCTGCAAAGCAAGTGCTTAACCCATTGGACCATCCCAGCTTCCCTGGGTGTCATGTTTATAAGCTGCTACCCAAAGTAGAGAAGATCTTGCAAAATATTTAACTTGTAGAAGATAAATGTCATGAGAATATTAATATTTGATGGGATAGTATATGTAAAAGGCATTAGATTCACCCATATGGTACCAAGGTGGAGAATCAAAAAGAGTAGAAGCTCTATACTGGCACAACCTTTAACTTCAGATAGGAAAGAAATTTGGAATAGAGACTTGCCACAATAGCATAGGCACCAGACAGTTCTGAGTGTGAAAAGCCCTAGAGTCTATTGTTCAGGGGCTTCAAGCACCAGATGAATTGTTTATTTAGGTGGAATTTAAGGTCCTTACAAGAACAGAGAGTCCATTATATTTATTGACAAGATGTGTGGTGAAGCAGTAATTTCTGTGGAGGTATTCAGGACAAAGAAAGAGACCACTGTGGAGAACTTGAGAGGACTAGAACTTCAATGGAGATTAGAGTTTTCATCGATAAAAAGAAACAGAGCAGTCATCATAAGAATCAGTAAGATAGACATGGGGAAAAAAATGGCCTGTGCTTATAAGAAACTGTCAAAAGAGCACTCTTGGTATAGTTAAATATACGTACATATTCAGACTGGTAAGAAAGGAATAAGAATTAATGCAAGGCTATATTATTTTTAACTTAGTTTCACTAATAATATGTTGTATAGGAAAAAGAATATAAATTATGGAACCAAAGAGATTCAGATTTATATCCTCTTTGAATAATTTCCATCCTAAACTGGTGAAATGCATAGAAGGGATTGAATGGTGCTTACCAGGAGCTGAGGGGAGGAGGAATAAATGAGCTATTTAGTGGGTATAGAGCTTCAGGTTTAAAAGATGAAAAAGTTCTGTTTTATAACAATGTGAATATACTTAACACTATCGAACTGTACATTTACTATTGAACTGTACATTTAAAATGGGTAAAATGCTAAATTTTATGTGAGGTGATTTTTAGCAATAAAAAATATACAAAAATCAAAACAAAACAAACAAACAGAAAACAACCCTGCTGAAAACCCACTTTCAAGCTCTCTAAAAACTCAGTTTCTCTTCTAACAATTTTACATGCTTGGTGGGAGCATTAAGTAAGTTCTGTGAAGTGAGATCATGGCTATAGTGTTATAACATGAATAAAATTGTCAAAAAAATCTTTTTCATGGTTTCCATTTTCTCCATCTTCCTAGCCTGTCAAAAAAAGGTGGTTTTTTTTTCAGAAAAATACAGGGAGTAGTTACATGAAATTACCTTTTGTGTGCATGATGGCGGTAAATTTTAAAATCAGTTCCTAAGACAAAAACTGCATATAGTCAGAAGTTCCTCTGGAAATCATCTTAATTGTGCATAGAGCATGGAACACTACCTTTTATCAAGAAGTATATACAGTTATTTTTTCTCCAGCATCTAACACATTGATGTTACTTTTTTTGAAAATTACTCAAAGTGGTTGCTCTGTGTATAACACCCACACTCTGCCAAAAAAGCAGTCTTCATAGAGATAAATATTCGTGGGTCTAGGGTTTAAGAATTGCATTTCTAACATCCTAGGTGAATACTGTTGGTCAGCATGCCACTCCCTGCACTTAATCACACACCCCTGGGTGAAAAAGGACAAAGTATCCCCCATATTATTTAAAAAATTTCTCTTCCCCTTCCTCTCTCCTATAAATGAAATCACATATATGAGGTAAATGGCTTTATAAGTCCTGATTATATCTGTGTACTAAGCAAGTTATTATTTTTTTAATTAGAAGAAGAAAATCAAAAGGAATAAAACATATGTAAAATGAATACATTCTTGATGGATGAAGTTTCTCCACCACTTGCATAGAAACCTACTAATTCTACACTGCAATCCCAGTCAAAGATAAACTGTCCTATCAAAATCAATCTCTTGTTGATTTAACTCACCATTACAGTTCAAGCTGTGCCAGTTCTGGTCCCTGCTTACTGAGAAGTGCTAGAAATCATCTCTTTCTACTTGGACTAAAATTCTGAGGTGATATAGAAGGCTAAAGATCCTTCTCCAGCATTTTAAATCCCTACTAATGTCATTATACAGATGGATTTTTAAAATACCTGCTCCTTTAATGACCACTCTATTTAGGCAAATACAATAAAGGCACTGGCCTGCTTCTCCAGCAGTGAGCTAGGGGTAAAGGAAAAACTTAGAGCTCATCTATGAGAGCAAGAGATCAAAAATTAAAACTGCATATGACAAGCCTAATTTATCTGAACCAATGCACATTTTTTTCCTGAATGCCATATCGACTTTTTTCTCACTATTTTATTCAATTTGCTTCTGTAAAATTCAGTTAAAGCTCTTGCTTTAAATTGCTTTAGTTTACACTGCCCCGAATTATTTACTCAGTTCTGTTTGATTCAAAGCTTTGCTTTTACTTTCAGAACTCTTTATTCCTCTATCAATTATGCACACTGCTCCTAAAAGAATCATCTGTAGGAGGGTTATCATGTTTCTCCTAATGGTGCAGCTAAGGTCATGTTAAAAGGGTACTTGCATGGTAGGATTAACTATTCTTTTGTAGGATTTGCTGAAATCAAAGTAATTGTCTCCAGTTACAGTGGTATCGTAAAATCTACTTTAAGAGGGAACAGAATATTTAACCTCTCTATTGGAGTGAACTCAGTCTAAATAAGAAATGGAAAAAGAGGCTACATCTTACCTTAAACTTAGAGTCATGCTCCAAAAAGTATGAGAGAATGGGAGAGCATTAGTGTCCAGACTTGCAGAAAGGTTAAGTTATATTTATTGCATTTTATATTTGTGCATTAAAAACTGCAGTTAATAAATTATTTCAATAGAACCACAATGGCAAATTGAGGGAGAGGAAGAGGGGGAGAGAGAGAGACAGACAGAGAGAGAGAGTAGCAGACAGATTACCTCTGCAGGTGTTAGGAGAAGGTGTGGGTCTCAAATTTACATAACCTCCTTGTTGTTGAGTGTGTCTAAGGGCATCTCTGGCTTGAGCAAAACATAGTGAAGGGGCACATCTTTACTTTGAGTTTCGCCACTATCATTGCTTTGTGAATTACTGTATTTGACATGTTACTTAACATAACATAACAAATACATTACTGTATTTGACATAACTCCCTAAGAGGAAGAGAAGAGCAATAGTAGGAGCCTGTTATACCATTTTCATACCCAAGAAACAGAACAATTCTACCAACATCACGATCTATGAAACTGACTGATGTAATATGTGCTTAATATTACACACACACACACACACACACACACACACACACTCCTGTCCATCTTCATTCTATAAGATGAATGAGAAGAAATATAGAATGACTGTTTCTCCCATTCAGGCAGATGGTGGTGATAACAACACCCAGGGAAGGTGAGAGTACTTATCCATTTCTTAATAGACAAAAATGTATTGGGCTGTCAAGAATTAAGTTTTTACATTTTATTTATCTGTAATCAAAGTTGTCAATCAGAGAATTAAAGAAACTCAAGTTTGCACAAAATTCTAGTATACATAAAAGTTGGCTCTTTGTCTAACCATTTCCATACAGTTCCTAATTCTAATATTAATAGCCACATTTTACAATCTTGGGGAAAATTTTTTATTAAATTTATTGGGGAGAGATTGGTTAGTAAAAATTACATAAGTTCCCAAATATGGAATTTTTTTTGATTGGTATTTGCATGCTCTCAACTCTATTCGGAATAGTAATCACTTTGGAAATCATTCAAAAAATCACTATCTTAATAACTTCCAGATTAATTGACATAACTAAAAATGAAGTAATAGACATGAAAATAAAACCCATGCTCTTTGGGTTTTCATATATGCACAATAATTCTATGGATGGACTAACCCAGTTCCAGGAAGGAAATGCTTCTGGAGTGCCTGTGACTATAAAAATACAGCATACGGAACAAAAGGAATTATAGCAAGTCCTTATCTTCAATGAACACACAATCTAGAAGTAAAGTCAGATACAGTTCAGGCTTTTATGGTGATTGGTGGTGTGTGAAATAATTTGAAGTTCTGTCAAGTGTACAACACAGTTATAAAAGAAAAAGAAAAAAAAGATTGAGTATGACCAAGAAGTATTCAAGGAAATGTCTCAGAAAGTTTTGGCATTTGAATTTGACCTTAAATAATGGATAGCTAGTTGCTGAAGTCTCCTGACTTTACTGGAATGTCGCACCTCATATCTTGGTCTGTCAAGGGCATAGAAGAAGTAGAGGCCAGTTTGTACACAGGCAATGGGGATGAGTTGTCCATTGAAATTAGAAGGTCTGAGATAAAGTGTAATTGGAAAGATGCTTGAAAATGCAAACTGAGTGTTTAAAAACTGTGCTTAATTTTATTTTTACAACCACCTTATGAATCAGTTAGCCCAGACATCATTATCCCTATTTTATTAATAAGGAAGCAAGAGAATTAAACATTTTAGGCCTAACTCCATTTTAGGAGTTGATTAAACAGTGTTCTAGTGTTTTGTGAAAAGTAAAACTTATGAGCAATAAAAATGAATATTTACTCATAGCTGATGAGATTTCTGAGCAAAGTGGTTAAAGGCGAGGCTTGGTTCCTCCTGACTGCTTATAGTAAAATGCAAGAAGAAAGAGATGAATTGTTAAGCAAAAAAAGAACCAGAACTTAAAGATTTGGGAAATTCTCAATCTGTCCATATTGCAAAAAATGAGATAGCAAGTTTGGAAGAGAACATGAAAGACTTGGCTGGACCACCGCTTCATAAATGGACCAAGCATATGACTTAGCAACTTCATCAGCCATCTCATCAAAAGCCAGGAATGGAGATGAAATTAGATCAGCAGAAACCTTGCTAGCTAGGAATAAAAGAGACGTAATCACTTAGGCAGAGCCCTGGCAGAGACCCTTAGGGATGGCAACCCATGTGGCCAAAGCAGCCAAGCCTGATGAGTGACACCGCCAACCCTGCTAGGCCTGTGAGGCCGAGCGTTGGACTATGGAGAATTACTCTTGAGCACTCAGACCTAACAGGATTTTGACTGGCCAAGTTCTGGACTTGCTTGGGATCTGCCACCCTTCTTCCTCATTTCTCCTTGTTGGAATGGGGATGTCTATCCCATGCCTGTCTCACTTTAAATTCCTAGTGTCTACCTGTAGCCATCTTGTGTGTGGTGTTCTGTTAGGGCAGCTTGAGAGGACTAAGATAGGCGGTCGCCACTACACTTTCTACCTTCAAATAGCATACTCTGCATTCTCTGCTTCGTTATGCAATTGCTATTTATAGTCTGATTAAGCTATTTCACCATTATCAGAAATCAGAGACATATGTCCTGATAACAATATATCAATTTAAAAGTTATGTTTTAAAATTCTGTTCAATATATATTGCCTTGTAAAATTTCTGAATAAATGTATTTATCTATGCATAAAAACAAAGATCTGAAAGGCTTTTTATCAAAATATTGAGTAGCTGTGTTAGAGTGGTAAGCTTGTGGGTATTCTTTTATATTTGTTTTTCTATTTAGTCATTATACTTTCTATGTTTTGTTACATTAATCATGTAATATTGTGTAGTTTGAAAAGTAAATACGGTACTGTATAAAACAAGATGGAAAAAAAGGAAGTGTTAAATAACATTGCTGATGTGTCAGTTCACATTTGTAATATTTTTGCCTTGATTTAAGACTACTAGAAATCAAATTAAGTGTTTTATTTTTCTTGCTAATTTACAGTCATTCAGTGCCCTTATTCGCCATTACAAGTTAATAATTAAATGGAAAGGCAGCAAATCTGACAGTATTCACTGGATATGAGAAAGTGTTAGAATCAGCCTGAATGCTATATTTTGTAATCATGAAAATATATATTTACATATTAGATAATCTTCAAACCAGTTTACTACAGCAGTGGTTTAGCATTTTTTTTTCTTCTTCTTAAAGTTAGGGTTCTATTTTCTAGATAAACTGTCAACTAATTCTATTTATTTCTGTCTTTCCCTCTCCCCTTTACTCCTCTTTTTCTTCCTTTTTTTTTTCTTCCAATATTTACCAAGGTTATACTCTAATACCAAATGCTATAATGAGCTCTGGAGATCCAAGGTTGAATAAACTCTGATCTCTCAATGGGTCTATCTGGGATGAGGGACAAGTTCATGAGCTATGATAGTGTGACATGATGAAGACCTAGACAGAGGTATACACAGGGGCTGATGAAGGTCTAATGGAGACACTGAGTATCTCTAGAAAATCAGAACAAAGGCTCACTGCTTTTAAGTGGCTTTCATAAGAAAAATGCATTCAAGTAGTTTATGTTCATTCTCTCCCTTATAGATTCATATTTAAATTATATTTTTTCCTTTCAAGTTCTCTTCTGGTTGGGAGAGACAACAGAGAGCTGTTTTATATCAAGTAATAGTTTTTACAGAATTCATATTTGTCTTTCAGAGCTTTTCTGTTTACTTTTAAAAATACTAAAAGAACACTTGGAGATACTTAAAGGATTGATCAAGTCGCAATGAGGACAATAGTGACAGAATCACATTGCTTCAACAGTCTAGGTCACCTACATGACAGTGAGAAGAAGTGGTGGCTTTTAGTTGATCAGAGATTAATAGGTATCAAAATGATGTTAGTAATATTAGCATTTATATCAAGCTCCATTTAAAGAGACATAAAAATAGAGTTTTTCACATCAGTTTTAAATGACACGATGAACCTGACTGCTCTTCTACATTAGGCAGCAAAAACTAATCCCCCTTCCCCTCACAAGGAAATATTTTACCATGAATAAAAAGAAAAAAAAAACCACTGAATATTAATACACGGTGTCTGTGGGTCCTGCATATTTTATGTCTTTCATAGTTCATATAATGGCTATTGAAAACATAGAGCCTTCACGCATATTTGAAATAAAACTCCCTTCTGACTTTGTGTGAAGTGTGCAAGATAACAAATGCATTTAGCCTTTAAATGAACTCAACTCATCAGGAGTGATGGGCGCTTTACAACTAGCGATGGGAAGAACTTGGGAATTTGAGTAGGTTGCAACCAGTTTGAATATTTTATCTGAAGCTAATATGAACTATTTGATTCAGTATTGTCGGGTTGAAAGTCTCACAGGAATAGAAATTAGCACATTCAGCAACATCGAAATAATATAGAAGTTAACATTTGTTGGGCAGATGAATTTTCAGTGTCAAACATAAAAATAGTTTTTATTCCCTATAACCTACTGTAGAGACCCATGAGGTACCATAAATCTGAAATACTGTGGATTTTGAAAAGTGAACGTCAAAGATTAATTACTTTTAAGAGCTTTCCCATAATTCACACTGACAGAGAGGAGATTATTCCTTGTAATTTGAAAGGGGGGAAAAGGATATTTCTTAGAAATACAGTCAGGAGAAGAATCTTGAAAATAAAATTATTATCCTATATGGTACACAAATTTTAAAGATATACAAGGCCTGTCCAGAAAAAAATCCAGCCATTGTCAATATAACGAGAATGATTACATGATGGGATATTTTCTGGACAACCTTCAAATATCTTCTGGAATACTAGATATGGATACAAAGATACAGATGTAGATACATACATAGATATGCGTTTCTATTCCCTCATACCAGTATTCTTTAAATTAAGATACGGAAAATCCAACCAATTCAGGTATTATTTATAAAATACATGAATTCCATACTTTCTCTTTAATACTGTCTTCCACACTGGCCATTATCTCAAAATGCAAACCAGATAAAGTTGTACTCAGACAGATTTCTGGAACAACAGAACAAGGGTACATTCATCTTAGTGCCCCATATGTCTCCAGGGACTATGGATTAGCCAAAAGAAGAAAATGAATAGAATATAAAATAAGAAATTGAGCTCCATTCCTGTTAAGAAAATTCATTGTCATAGTAACTTCTGCCACAGTATTGATCATTCTCTAGGCCTGTGGGTAAGTTTGCTACTTCAAGGCCACCATGATCCTTTTCTCGTTTCATCCCTAAGTGTTTACTGTGACATTGTGACCTAGACTTTAAGGGATTTCTGGGCATCCTTGAACCAAGCCTTAATAGCCATCAGGAAACATGGCACATTTAGAGAGCTTTAAGTTCAGCCTTTAAAGTACAGTGAAGTATTGACTGGACTATGCAGTTCAGTCAGAACATGCCCTACATTTTGGAAGTTCGCTTAACTCAAATAGAAAGCAAAGTGGGAGAGAGAACACAGGTAGAGATGGAAATCAGTCTTAGCTTTGGTAGAGCTCAGGAACGATTTTTGAGGGGAAAACACAAGGAAGAAAAATTAGAGCAGAGGAGAGGGGAACAGGTGGAGTGATTACGAGCTTAGAGTTTGGAGGAAGGCAGCCTGCGCTTTATAGCCTGCTTCTATTCATTTGGTTCAGGCACAGCCCATAACCTATTTAAGTTCCAGGATTTCATTTTCTATCTATATGCCTGGCACATTTATAGTATCTTCTTTTTCATATGATTATTGTGAGATTTAAAATGAAATTACAATAGTAATAATAAAACTACACTGCAATACTTAATAATTATACATTTAACATGGTTAGCATAGTCCCTAGCAAATATTATCTTTAACATCATTATTTTTATTAGGGTGCCACTTGGATTTTTTTATCAGCTCTTCTTTTATCTTTGTAATATTGGTGAGATGAGTCGCTCTAATTCTGCAGAGCCCCGTTCCTCATTTAAGAAACGGCAGGGACTGACTGGCCAGTCAGTCTCCAGGGCCCCATCTACCTCTCACAATCTACGACTTGGGCTACTTCTACAGCCTGTACTTCAGAGTCAACAACTAGATACATATATTCACATGAAGTTCCAAATTGGGAGACTTTATGTGGGGGATAGAAATGGAAAAGAAATACAAGAAAATAATTGCAGAGAGAACATAATGATAGAAAGGGCCCATAAAAATCCCTGCCTATTTCCAGAGTCTGTTTTACACTTATGCCTTCCTCATGAGACTGCCCCAAATGCAATTTAGAGAGACACTGAATTGGATTCAGAAAGTTGAGTGCTTTATGAATTTTTGTCTCTAAGTAACATATGCCTTTCTGCAAAATCAGAAAATATATTTGTTCAGTGCATGGAGTAGGGAATTACTGATGTAATTGGGTAAAGCTGGCAAAATACATTCAGTTTTAGTTGATGACACTGAATAAATCTGTCAAGAATAAACTGAGTTTTTGTGGAACTTTCAACATACCTATGAACACAGACAAGCACAGAAATCTGAGAGCTTGATCATATTTTCTTATATATATTCAAAAGCATTATGAAAATGGACTCAAACACAGACAAGAAGGCAACTGGATAAACCCAGCAGTTTACAAGACAGCAGCTTCATTCTAGAAATGGGAATGGACCCCATTGAAGTTGTGTGTCTATACAAGAGCTGGTATGCTATGCCGTGATAGAAGAGTTTAGCCCTAAGCCTCACTCACTTTGAATCTTATACCAAACGTGATTTGAAAACGTTGTAACTAGAATGAAAGATGCAGCTGCCCAGAAGGTGGGAGGAACTCATAATCTGTAAATCTATTGGCTGAAATTTACCACACTAACTAGTTTACTGGATTGAATGGTTGGCATTACACATAAAACAATGATCCCCACTTTTGAATTCTACAAAATGGCCTACAGTTCAGAAGAAAGGACCGAATATAGTCAAAAATGTTAAGCAGAGGACCCAAGATGGCGGCATGAGAGGAGCACGCCGATAACTGCCTGGGAAGGGCCTTGTGAACAGAGGGGAATCCACAGGGGAAACCCTGAGAAGAAACCTCAACTAAGAGAACCACACAACACGGAACAACACACAAAGGTTAGAGAAAAAAGGGGAGAGCGGGAGAGGAAAAGGGAAGCAGCGGTTCAGGGACAGAGTCTCGGAGCGCGGCCCGGGGCTGGCAAAAACAAAGGGGGATTGGGGGACTACGGTCACAGTGGAGCTGGATCGAGGGCGGGCTGGAAGCCGAGACCTGGGGAGCGTGGAAGCCCCACAAGACTGTGGACAATTTAACATCCGAACTCAAGGGACAGCACGCAGCGCCCTCATCAGATCACAGAGCCTAAAGTGGAACAGGGACTGTGGAGCAGGGCGGCGGCACTTCCCGGCGGGCGGGGTGAGAGCAGGGCACCGGCCCCCAACGGCTCAGCACCCCTGATTTACGGGGGAGACTGACTGTGAGGGAGCGCCTTCTGAGGACAGGGCTCTTGGAGTGAGGGCTGGGGCGTGAGTGGGCACAGCTGCACTGGACGTGCTTGGAGTGGATCCGGCGGTCTCAGCAGAGCCGGGAGCGGAGAGCGGCTGCCGCCCGAGCTGCGGCCTGTGCGCGCAGGGCTTTCGGCGCCCCGCCCACCGGGCCACCTGGCAGCGCCGCTACCTGCTCGCCGGTGCGCTACAGGGCTTTTGGCACCCTGCTCGCCAGGCCGCCGCAGCACCGCTGCCTGTGCGCGGGACCAGCTTTCGGCGCCCTGCTCACCGGGCCACGGCAGCACTGCTGCCTGCTCGCAAGCGCACAGCTGGGCTTTTGACGTCCCGCCCACCGGACCTCTGGGGCGTTGCGGACCGCGCGCGCCACTGGGCTGCCTGCCGGGTCTCCGTGGTGTCATTGCCTGTGCTCGAGACTGCGTGGCTGACCGGGGCCTCTGCCAAGCCCCAGCCCATCCAAGTGCTGCCCTGCGGGCGTGGCTTATAGATACGATTGAAGGAGGGGCAGCCAGGAGGAGGAAAGACCAGAGATCCTGCGCCCCGCCCCCACTGAACCACCAGCCCCCCTGCTGAAAGAGGAATCTGCTATTGTGTCTCAGGCCCGCCCTAGCTCCTACTTACATGCCCCCACCCTTGGCCACACCTTTACTACCCTGCAATCTCACAGCTAAGACAGCAACCTGAAGTGCCCCAGGACACAGAAGCTGTCTGCTTCCCCCAACCCTCTCCCAAAATCTCCTTCTCCCACAACGGAGTCCAAAAGAACAAATAAAGAGAAGCCCATCTGATAGGCAACCCCCCAGAGGGAAAACAGACTCATGCGAAAAGCAAAAAGAACCACATCAAACACAATGCGTACCTCATAATCCAAAGTCCCTCCAGAAGATCAGGGGCAGTCTTTAGTAAAGGACCTTGCACACTTGGAATCAAATCTAAGTGAAACAGAATTCAGGGCTGCATTAATCAAGACACTCAGAGAGCTCACTCAATGCTGGCAAAGTACCCAGACACAGTTAAATGACCTCAACAAGAAATTTTCTGAGCAAAAT